>JASJET010000268.1:1585000-1820638 GCA_034092305.1 Diaprepes abbreviatus | reverse complement strand
GATGCAAAATACAAGGATCTGGAGGTGCAAATCTACAGACAATGGGCAACGAAGAACGTCCACACGATTATCATAATTGTATCAACAACTGGAGTGATACCAAAGAACCTCCTGCAGAACATCAAGGGACTGGATCTTAACGAGCATCTGTATAAACCGATTCAGAAAGCAATTCTCATTGCAACTGCGCGGACAGCCGAAGTTTGTAGGAAATACAGCAGACTACGTCACCTAGGATCCAATAACATACAAAGGGTTCGCACAGAGCTTCATACTTTTGGAATCTTTGTATACCTGGTATGAGTCAATATTCTTGAAGGAAGTGAGAAATCGAATCTCCAAGAAACAAAGAATTAAATAATATTTTTACATATAATTACTCGAAAAATATTAATGCTACAAAAAAATATTGAATATAAAAATATTCATCTCAATAAAATATACAAAAAAGTATTGATGTGCTTCTCGGAAAATCACTGTCGCAATTTGTTTTATGCTGTATTAAACTGATTTTCAATATTTCTAATTAATAAAATATATGAAAATGCTAAGCCTAAAAATATTTTTTTCAGGAAAATATATATTCTATTGTATATATATATATATTATATATATATATATATATATATATATATATATATTTGAAGGTTTTACGACCCATATTTGCCAAAATAATCCGTATTTTTCCAGCGAAATGACTTTGAAGCGTCAGAGTCGCGTTTCCGCCCATGTGCTACCGGTATCCGCTCCCCGCCACACCCACACTTACCCTTGAGAAAGCTGCAACTTTAAACTATTGTCACATCAGCAGTTTTCAAATAATCGACTCGAAAACTTCCGCATACAATATTTTAAGCAATGCCTTGTAAATATTTGCTAAAGTAACTTCCTCATGTTAATTTTTAAAGCCCTTTTCTCATCTATGAGTGCCCACCCTGGGTCCCGGGTTTTACCAATGACCATAGAACATACCTCGTCTACCCTGTGACACATCAGCTGATTTCAAGGCTTTTTACTAGGATTTTAATTTTCAGTATTTTTTTATTTTGTCCTTCTGATATTGATATGAGCGAGGTTAATTGCGAGATTAGGCCATACAAAACAAAAAATTACTAGTGAAAAACCCCCGAAATCAGCTGATGGGTCACAGCAAATACAAGGTATACTTCTTCTTCTATGGTCACTGGTAAAACCAAGAGTGGGCACCCGTAAATGAGAAAAGGCCTTAAAACATCTATCTCAACTCCTACTGGTCGTAGAGACTTTTTTTCAAAATTCGCGCAAAAATATCAGCTATCACGTCCAGTTATCGACGTTTCGATATCGTTATTTTTCGAAGCGGTATTTTATTTGTTTATAACGAAAAATGAACGTTAATTTTGTTAATCTATTTCAACAATTTAAAATCAATACTTTATTTCGTTCTATTTTGATAGGACTAGTATAAGCTTCGAAATTTGATTTGCCCTCCCGCAGATCACCATAGGACCTCCAAATCGCAGAGAATAAACAATTAAATACAACCCCAGAAGCAATAAACAAATTCACTGTGCAAAAAACTATTTGATATTTTTACTTGAAATTTTGCGCGCTTATTTTATGTCACATAAGGTTCCTTTTGCTGAAGTATGAAATATATGCAATATGTTTTTCTACTGTTTATTAACAGTTGGAAAAACAGCCATTTTAGCATGTTTTTTTGTAATAACAAATGAGCAAATAATCGGAATTTCATGTTTTTTTTTTTATTTTGTAGATATTTTTAAGGCGCACAACTTTTCTTTCGAACTTCTTTCCAAAAAGCACTAGCTTTTTCTACAACTAAAAAAACTGGTTTTTCATACCGTTATTGTTTAAAAAAAAATTTTTGTCCAAAAAAAAAATTGAAGCCCAAAAACCATGAATTACCACCATCATTCTGAACATCCTTCCACAGACTGATATCTAGAAACACTAAATTTTTTTACAAATTTAATCCGACTAACCTATTAGAAGATTTAATAAAATATATTTCAGGAGACTATCTAAAAAAAGTTTATTAATGCATTATCGAGATTTTAAACATAGGACCCAAAACTTCAACTTTAACAAATTTAACCTGGGAGTAGGCAGTTCCAATCTACGTCAGTTGGTATAAAAAGGTCCATAAGTCAAAAGGGGTTAAAGGACAGGGGGGTAAGGACGGTAAAGGGGTAACATGTCAAACAAACTAACTAAAACTGACTAAGTTTAGTAAAGGCGTGACCACGAAACTTGGAACGGTGTATTAAAGGTTGCTTTTGACTAATTAATTTGGATTACTGATACTTAATTTAGAGTAAGATGAATATTAAAGATTTAGAAAATGAGATAATAAATTACAAGTTTAATTACGAACTTGCAAGTTTAACTTTCAAATTAATATACAGGGTCTAGAGCAGTTAATTGGCCATAGAGTAATTCTAGATTCTAGACATAAATATGAAATATCAATTTACTAATACCCTGATAGCAGTTTATATTTGGAAAACTTGCAACAATGGCGTTGCTAAAACTCGTTTGACATATCCATTGTAAAGTTTTATATTTTAGATGGTATACGTACTTAAAACGTACTATTTGTGTCGAAATTAAATCGACTTGTGAACATTGTTACGTGCGATTATTTTTCACGACTGTCTATGTGAATGACCTCACATCATCCACAAGAGTGTATCGATTAACTTCGTTGTTTATATGACGATCTAGCACCGTATATCGCTGGTTTAGTGTTCAGTTGTGGCGTTGTTCGCTTATGGACGAGTCGTGTGAAGTTCGTCCAAAATCATAACACATCGATGCTTCGTGTGAATTAACAATGCATGATGGTCGCGTGATATACCGCGAGATGAGGCAACCCGAGGCATTAGTAACACAAGCGTATACAGGGTGTTCAAAAAGTATCGTACCCCCTTTATCTCCGAAAATACGTCACCTGGAAAAAAATGACTCATACAAAAGTTGTAGGATTTTGCCCGCGCAATCTCATGATGACTCAAATTTGACATTGGGCTAGAACTTCAAGGTCATTTGAAGGTCAAGTTGAATTTTTTAAATAGAAATTCTATTTTGTTTATTATAAAAATGGAAAGCGGAGAAAATTTCCTATCTAACGATATAAATAATATCTGGAGGTTATTTAAGGGTAGAATATCCTTGTATCATGGATTGGTATAAATTATTTAATGACTCGACCGCTAAGGGTAATGGAGACAAATGTTTTGTACAAAAGTTGCAGGGAATCAAACGCTGTATCTTAAAATGACCTTAAATTTGACCCAGACCTTGGCCTTCAAGGCAACTTAAAGGTCAACTTCAGAATTTTAAATGAGACCTCCTACTCTCTACGCCATAGATGAAAAGATCAGTAGATTTAACATCCACGTTCTAAATAATAATTTTTAAAGTAGAATATCAAAAAAAGAAAATTGAAGAAAATTTGGTAATTATTCGGAAAAGTGGAAACACTGTATTTTAGGAATTTTTCGATGATTTTTTACATGTCTCCTATTTTTGGGTCGTAAAAGGCGAATATGAAGCTTTTCCAAAAAATAAATTTTGCCTTCACTCATATAATTTGTATTTTCCGATCATTACCTTTAAATCTTGACCATTTACAGTAAAATTTACGAACACAACAGCATATTTAATCGTTTTTTTAACAAAATTTACATAAAAAACCGTGGAAAAATGCGAATTTTTCATAAAAAGTAAGAACATTGGTGTCGTTTAATTTTTTTTGGGTATGTCCACGATTTAGATCGAAACATGTGATTACATAGGCCGAACATTTCTTGTGTTATTTAATATGCGATATTGCTACGTTGACTTGGATTCTTGGATGTAAATGTTAGTCTAAATGCAATTAAATGTACTCATTCCAGTACTGTAGCTTAAAATGTGGGTGAACGTGCAAAATCGGAATGCCAATCATAAACAGATCGTTGGCAAGCTATTTTGGTCTAAAAAATTAAACCTGAATTAGTGTGTTTTCTGAAATCTGTCATGTCTGTAAGAAAAATTTATATTACTAAATATAGTCTGCGAATTCTATAAAAAAATTGGCTCACGCTTTAAAAAAGGTAGAAAGAGAGGTACTACTGATCGAAAAGGCTCTACCTCTTTTTAAGTGTGAGCCAAATTTCTTCTATAAAGTCCGCAATCTATATTAAGTAATACTAATTTATCTTACATCTATGGGATCTATATCATTTTGCGGATACACGAATCAGAAACTATTAATTTTTAAAGAGAGGTTAAAAGAAAAAATATGCGGAAGTTCCAGTATATGTTTAGCTATATAGATTTGAAAACACCAATTATTAAGGTTACAATAATGCTTATCTTGCGATATTGTTGGTATTTTCAATAATAGAAAGAGATATTATAGATAAATGTGCGAAAATAAATAGAAAATATAAAGCAAATCACTAATGTTAATAACAAATTTAAAAACCTGAACCAACCTGCACTAACCTAAATTGACCTGATAAAAGTAAATTAAACTAACCTGGAATAAATAAATTGTTTTAAAAGCAAACGTTCTTTGGTTATTTTAGAAAAATTGCAAACAAATGCAGAAGAAGAGAACTAACCTGAACCAAGATTAAAGGACAGATATATATATATATATATATATATATATATATATATATATATATATATATATATATATATATATATATATATATATATATATATATAAAGGGTGTTTTTATAGAGGTATAGAACTTTTAAATGGAATAAAACAAAGATGAATTTTTTAAATTGACATGAAATTTACTTTATTCAAAAGATAACCTTCTGGCATTATAATTTAAATATGACTTCTGGCATATGACCGCCACAGCTGGCTCGGACGTAGTCTAATCTGGAGGTCCAATTTTCGGTGACTTTTTCCAACATTTGTGACCGTACATCAGCAATAACGCGGCGAATGTTGTCCTCCAAGTGATCAGTCGTTTCGGGCTTATCGGCGTAGACTAGCGACTTCACATATCCCTACAGAAAATAGTCTAGCGGCGTTAAGTCGCACGATCTTGGAGGCCAATTCACGGATCCGAAACTTGAAACTATGCGGTTACCAAACGTTTCCTTCAATAAATCAATTGTGGCACGAGCTGTGTGACATGTTGCGCAGTCGTGTTGAAACCACAGCTCCTGCACATCATGGTTGTTCAATTGATGAACGAAAAAGTCAGTAATCATGGCTCTATAGCGGTCACCATTGACTGTAACGTTCTGATCAGCATCATTTTTAAAGAAGTACAGACCAATGATTCCACCAGCCCATAAAGCACACCAAACAGTCAGTTTTTCTGGATGTAACGGTATCTCAACGTACACTTGAGGATTATCATCACTCCAAATACGGCAGTTTTGTTTATTGACGTATCCATTCAAACAAAAGTGAGCTTCATCGCTAAACAAAATTCGCTTATGAAAATCGGGATCAACGGCAATCTTATTTTGGGCCCATTCACCGAATCTACGCCTTGCTAGGTGATCGTGTGGCTTCAATTCTTGCACGAGTTGGATTTTGTAAGTACGCAAACCAAGATCTTTTCGCAAAATCTTCCATAAAGTGAATGGACACATATCCAATTCCTGTGCACGATGGCGGATAGACTGATTCGGGCCTTCCTCTACGCTACGCTCTACAGCAGCAATGACTTCTTCTATACGCACTGTACGGCGTCTTATCATTTAGATTAAACGTGTTGCGAAAACGTTCCTTAGTTAATCGAATTAATTGCTCTGATGAACGATTATGTTGACCGTAAAATGGACGTAGTGCGCGATACGTATTTCGAACAAAACCATGATTTTCAAAATAAATTTGCAGAATTTGAGAGCGTTGTTCAGGCGTCAGTCTATTCATGTTGAAATGCCAAACCAAACTAAACATAAGTCACTTGACAGCTGACAAAATGGCCGCCAGATAAAAAAGTGTTGCCAACTTAAAGTTTTATACCTCTATAAAAAACACCCTTTATATATATATATATATATATACATATATATATATATATATATATATATATATATATATATATATATATATATATATTTCTGTGGCTAATAAAGGTAGCAGGCTTTATGTTATTTTAAATTCTTTTGAAGGCCTGGAATATCTAACTAAAATTTGGTTGTAGCGATATTTATTATACTTAAATAGTACTTTAAATTTAAAACCTGAGCTAATTATTGTAATAACATTCCGCTCGTTGTTTTATGCGTCTTTACGGGTATTTATTTTATATGTTTATAATTTATTACGTTCCATAATCTGAAGAATGAAGAAAAAAATAAATCTGGCAACTCTGCAGCTCGTTAATTTTGATGCACCAATACTTTGATGTAATACAAGTGACAGTTGACGTAAAAATTTTTAATATAATTATTCAAATAGAGAGAAAATTACATTTTTAAACATATTCCTATGTCTTAAACAAGTTTTTACATAATAACTGACCATTTTCCGTACTGAAATTATGTGGAGAAGTAAATATTGTAATTTTATATGCAACCAAGTCTATTTTAGTTTAGTTTAGGCTACAGTATTGGAATGAAAACAATTAATTGCATTTGAACTACCAATTTTTCTACTCTACTGAAATTTAAAATCCACGTCAATGTGTCAATATCGCATAATAAATCACACGATGAATTTCCGCCCTTTGAAATCACATGTTTCGATCTAAATCGTGAACATGCCCCAAAAAAAAGATCAGAAGAAAAGCCAACGGTATTCTTACTTTCATGAAAAATTCGCATTTTTCCGCAGTTCTTTATGTAAATTGTGTTAACAAATTGATTAGATATTGTGTTGTGTTTGTAAATTTTTACTAGAAGTACGCTAAATTTACAGGTAGTTATCGGAAAATACAAGTTATAAGGGAAAATGATTTTTTTTAATAAAAATGGGAAGTAGCGAAAAAAAAATTATATTCGCATTTTATGAAGCGAAAACAGAAGGAATGTAAAAAATCATCGAAAAACGCGGAAATTTCAGTGTTTCCACTATTCCAAATAATTATCCAAAATGTAAAATCAAGTTTTAGTTCTATTATTGGTAAACCTTATACACTGGTTCTTTGTCGTATTAACAAGCGTTATTTTATTAAAGCATGTTGATTCAATCTAATCATTTTCTAGTCTAGAACCCAAATTAACTATATTCTCTCAGACGCCCTCTATTTTTCCAAATCTTTATTCATACCATATATAAATATATATATATATATATATATATATATATATATATATATATATATATATATATATATATATCGAAGTTTTTATCAAAGAGTGGATAAATGGTAAGCCAAATTATTAGTAAAATTTATTAATGATATATTAAATTACAGATAAATACCATTTCGAACTTGACGATTTTTGTAACTTGAATTATGTATTTTCTGTATTCAGTTTTGTTAGTTTGTTTAACTCTTTATTCGCAATTTGTTGTTGCTATGACTTACCTCGACCTGCGAGTAGCGGGATCTTTCATTACCATTACTTCTGAAATATCACCATACTTGCTAAAGTATTCTCGTAAGCTTTCTGAAATTAAAAAAAAAATGAAATTAGAGGAAACGATAGATATGAAGTGCTTAAACCAAAATAGGGTAGAGATTTCTGTTTAAGCAATAACATCGATTAGAGTAATTTTTTTATTTACTTATTTGTACAGCTTAGATGACCCAACAAGTAATTTAATGGTGGTTACATTTTATCAGCTATACTTATAAGTACTAAAATTATAATCAGAAAATCTAAAGAAACGGATAACAACTAAACAATGAAAAATTGAGTCAAGTGCGTGTCAAACACGCATTATATTGGGATTTGGCAATAGTACAGACTTACAATTAAGTTGCAAGTCTAATGTTGGATTAAATAAGAAAGTAATAAAAGGAGTCTCTGGTTTTTGAATCTTAAAAAATAAGACATCAGATCTAATTGAAACTTGTTTAATTGCTGTTAAGTTATATTGTAGTATTGAATTTTTATTTATGAAAAACAAGCATCTTTAAATGCGTACAATCCGCTTCTTCACAATCATTAAGCCTCGAACTCAAAATTTTCAATTACTGGTTGGAGCATCGCTCTTGTAATCGTCTAGATTTCGTCTGTGATTCTTTGCTTTAGAACATTTAGATTGGGTGGTAATGGTCTAAAAATCTTACTTTTTACGTAGCCCCATAGAAAAAAGTCAGCAGGTGTTAAATCTGGACTCCGCGGTGGCAAGTTGATATCCCCTCGGCAAGTTATTACTCATGAAGAGCTGCCAAAGAAACATTCGTGACGTACAAAATTGCTCCACCTTTTTGGAAAAATATATTCCAGTTGTAGCCAATCTGATTATGCATTTCTGGAGGCAAAAAAGTCCGCCATACCCAGTATATGTAGAGGTGTGAGGTTTTGGATTACTTCCACGGCGGCGGATGGGCAGGTTTTGATTGTCCCGGTTATATATGCACATGCCAGTCTTTGAACTTTTGAGAGGTTAGCTCTCATATTGGCCAGACTGGTTCTTCTGCTCCAGATTACACCCCATATGTGATGATTGGTTTCACTATTGCAGTGTACAATCACTGCAGGATTTTTGGGTTTGTACCCCATCTTTTTCCCGTTCTACAGCCTTATTATTTATTTCTTTTTCGTGCTTGTTACAAAGGAGTTTATTATCTAGGGTTAGTCTAAGATATTTAACATCTGACTTCCACTCAATAATATTCTCATCCATTTTGATGGTTTTCAGATAGGGGTTTCTTTTCCTTGTAAAGGCTATTAGGGTGGTTTTGGTAGGGTTGATGTTTAGTCTCATCATCTGGCACCATTTTCTGATGTATCCAAACCCTCTTTGAACTATGCCACAGAGAGTATTCTCGAATTTGCCTCTTGTGATCACGACCACGTCATCGGCATAGCCCTGACAAATTATGCCGAGGTCAGTCAGATCACAGAGGAGTCGATCTACAATTAAGCTCCACATAACTGGAGAGGTACAGAGGGCGATAATGTCCTGTCCTACCTCTGTCTCTGCTATTCTAGTGGAGAGAAGTCGTCCTGTCCATTTGGATGTTGTCTCGTCCATTCCCCTACCGTCAAGTGTTCTGCTGACTGCTTCATGTGGAGTGTTTTCAAAATCTCTTCTATATCAAGAAAGGCACATATTACCGTTTCCTTATTGTTCGGTATTTCTTTAATCTCATCTGTTAATTATATCAGTGCAGTTTCTGTAGACCTACGTGCTTGATACGCATGTTGATACAGGTGCAGTGGCGCCTGTTCAAGAATTTCTGTCCTGATATAATTATCTACTGCTTTCTATATCGTTTTTAAAATAAACGATGTGAGACTGATGGACTGCAGGGATTTAAGGTGTGTTTCTGGGCCATAGACAGTATCACAGTAATTCGAATGCGAGAGCACTAAGCTATCGCGTAGCAAAAATTTAAGTTCCCTATTTAGAAAATGACGATTTTGGAAAGTTTTAGGTTTATATAAGCTTTTTTAAAGACTATGCGATGTGATAAAAAAAACTCTTAGATCTTGGTCTAGGTGAAGATTGAGATCTTGAATTATATTTTTAAAGGTCATGTTAATATTATTCACCGTTACAAGTTCGCTGCAGTTGTGCAAAAAATTATCCCTACCACTTTTCTTATCAAATAAAATAGCTATTGCTTTTTGTGGATTTAATTTTAAAGAATGACAATAAGAAAACTGAACCGAGTTAATAAGTTATTAACAATAAGTTTTCTTGAACCAAGTTATACAAATCCAAATTTATAAGGGACTTTGTTTGTGGACATTTATCAAGGTAAAAGGACAAATACAGTTATACGTTATCAGCATAGTTGTGCTGTTTACGGGATTTAAAGACCTTAGGAAACCTATAAACGTATATACTAAAAAGTTGAGACAATACAATGAACACCTGAGTGACACAAGAGTCTTCCCGTTAGAAAGTTTGATAATATTTCTATTGCAGATTTTGATAAGCCAATATAGTGAAAAATAGCTCTTATACCTCATGATGCAGGGATTCAGAGGCTCTAGAATAATCGAATAGCATAAGCAAAATCAACTTGCCCCGATCGGTAGCCTCAAGAATGTCGTCGGTAATATCCAACAGAGCCGTATTACAATCATGACGCCTAAATTGAGGTTCATAAATTAGTAATATTTTATTTGTTTCAACATGTTCCAGGAGGTGATTTTCAATAACTTTTTTCAATAATTTTGAGAGCATTGTTAAGATACTAACTGGTCTAGTGTCACTGAAATTTCCAAGGTTTGGTGTTTTAGGAAGGGAAAACATAGGAACTCCCTTCCATTTTTCAGGAACAATCGAATGTAATATGCAATAATTAATAATATGTGTAATGTAAAGCAATAAAAAAGGCAGACAAAAAATAATCGTAAAAATATTAATACCATCCAGTCCTGTTGCGTTACTCTTATATATATATATATATATATATATATATATATATATGAAGTAAAATGCGAACAGGGTACCGACATGCACCTGGCTGTGCAAAGAACGCGTTCAGTATTTGCAAGCATTCTTTCCGATCTGTCCTTTGCACAGCCAGGTGCATGTCGATACCCTGATGAGTCTAGTCGAGACGAAACATGTACCTCTGCCGTATCACTGTGGCGGGAAGGGTAAGTTTCGACTTTCTTCTCCGCATGGTGGTACAAGTAGACCATTATCTCGATGGTGGTGGAATAGAATAAATTGTGTTTCTCAGCAATATGTTTAAACTGTGCAACCTCCAACATGGAAAGGATATGGTTGGAACGAAGTCTGCATTTACTCTGTTCGCATTTTACTTCATTCATACACGGAGCTGCATATAGTTGTACGTTTGCTGAATGTGATTTCAGCACTACAATGGCATAATGTGGATATATCCACTGCTATTGCATCTCACACGGAGAAATCCGTGAAAGCCGCATAAACATATATATAAATATATATATATATATATATATATATATATATATATATATATATATATATATATATATATATATATGTATATATATATTCATTGATTTAAAACTCTTGATTAGCCTTTTCCATTGTAATAGTCTATCCCAGGTATGTAAACTTGTTAACTTTTCATCCTTATGATGAAGTCTATGGTTGTAACCGTTAATATCACTGTTATGTCATTATATTCATTTTAAAACGTATTCCAATATTAAAATGAACAATTTCGGGTCTTCTTTCTAAACAACTATCGAACAACATCTATTCTGTCGGATTTCTCACCGAGCTGTAACTGAGGAACGGCTTTACTGTAGATAATGTTAATTATATTACCGCCATTTTTGAGGGCTCCTTGGACAGTGTCAAAAGCCTTTTTAAAATCTATAGGCGTTACCTTCTGCTGATCTTTCAAGTAATGTTCTAATTGACTGTAAATGTTTTATTTTCTTATATTAGTTGTCTTTTTTGCCGGAATTTCAAGAGTTCTTGATAAGTTTATTTGGGTTTGCAGTTTCAATTTAATAAGGCTAAATTGCTTTGACAAATATATCTTATCAGATATTACTGATGTTGTTCACTGAAATTTGTTTCGATATTTCGATTTTGTTAATATGCGTAGAAACGATTTGGTTAATTTTTCTCTTTCTTTAAAGTTTGTGGTACTTCCCTTAATAATCAATGGTTATTGCTCATAATCAATCTATTGAGCAAGTCGTAGTTAATCAAAATTAGTTTAATCTAAAAACACCAAAGTTCAGGTTAGTTCAGGTTAGACGCGTTATGTGATGTATCAGAATGGAGCGTTTTGAGCATATAACATCAGTAAAATATCTCCAGAGAAAAGGAACGATGCAAACTGAAACTCTCAATAACTTCTGGAATACCTACAGATTTTTAAAAATATTAGACACTACATTGTAGGATGATAATCGAAATTTCAATTCAATTTCAAAAAGGACACCCACCATACGTGTAATTTACATAATACGATAAACAGCACAAAAGGTTTTGTCCTAATATCAAAATAATTGGCTGTTTCATCCTTTCACCGTTCATAAATTTCCCACCCGGCGTAAAACAACGTAAGCGAAATTATTTAGAAGGCCGGAAAACATACAAATGGCTTTAACTTTTAACCGATTAAATGCATTTAGTCGTTGGCGAAACCGAAAACAAAGGGGTCTCGTAATTAAATTAACAAAGTAATAATAAGCTTTAAGCTGGTCGCCGCCGCCGACTCGGCTGACAACCGAATCTACATCGTTTAACTGAAAGTGCACCAGTTTATGCATTTTAAAAGTGACTATTTACATTTTTATGGGCTAGTTTTCACCTCCTAAACAATTTGCTGGAGTTAAAATGGGTTTTTATTTTATTTTATACCTTTTTCAGAAGCTACTTTTAAAGGTTCTTAGTATATCTTACAAAAAAAGACGCATCGTCTCGTTGTAACTGAAAAAACTTTTAGGTATTGCTATTCCTGGCAATGATCAAATGAATAATTTAGATTCACCTCGTCCTTACTAACTCTAGGCTACTATTAACCAATAATTGAGGCAATATTTCAAGACTTAGTTATAACTTAAATGAAGAACATTTGTGGTTAGTATTGCGAAACTATCCAAATTAAACTTGGTCAATTATGGTCCAGTTATCAAACGCTGCAGGAACATAGGCATGATTCACGTCTACAGGACTGTTTTCGCTGTTTTTTTTTTCGTAAAAATAGATTAGAAAGGTAAAAAATTTACTTGGTCTGACATTAATGTTGATGTATTAAATTCAGTTCATTTTATGAAGGTCATCGTTTGACGAAGCAAATGCATAAATTGATAAATATAGCATCTCAAATATCGGAGTTATATCGAAATTTTTGATCCCTACAAAATAAGATGGTCTTTTTATTCTACAAGTAATTTAGTGTGTTGAACTACCAATTTTCCGAACTATTTTTCTTGTTTGTATTTGATAAGCTCTTTTAGCTACTCTTATTTTAATTATGACCATTTTATCTTCTTTTTTTTTGTATTTTGGAATTATTTTTGTTCAATCTCCTATTTTCAAATAATTATCAAATTTTATTGGTCTACCTTTGTCTTCCTTTCTCCTCTTCTGAGTGTATGCAATTTTTCCCTCGCGATTCTTTTATAACGTCTCATATGTTGACCAGCTGCGTTCAATATAAATGCCTTAACATAAATCATTACATATATGCCTGTTTTATTGACTTTGAGGAGGCATTTGATATAGTCAGATAATACAGAAACAAGATACTTATACAGACGATACAGTGTTTGTAGGAACAGTAAAACCCCCTTGAACATTTATATAACTCCTGTGGAAATTATGATTTCGTCATGAATCTGAACAAAACCAAATATATGATAGTAACAAAAGCTCCAAACGCTGTAAAAAATCTGTACATTTTGTCGAAATAAAGATAATGTATTCATCATATTGGACAATTTGCATTGCACTCTCGTGATATATCCAGTTGAAAAGAAACGGATCAGTGAGTCACCTCGCCTTATTCCGGACAAGGAATTTTAAGTTCAATTATTTTTATTATTGTACTTAAAGCAGCTTTCTCTTTCAATATATTTAAGATCTCTTCTTTTCTTACTTTATCAAATGCTTCTACTGGATCAGTGAATCACAAATACAATAGTGTATTAATTCGATCAATTTCATTATAATTTGTCGGTTGATGAGTTGTTATGTAGGATTGAGGTGAAAAGCTTAGAAGTGGAGTGTATGAAAGTTATTTCTCAAAAAGTGTCCAAATTTTTGCAGATGTCTTTCCCTCTTTTATACTTACAGTATTATTTTCTCTTGTGTTACCTGCTTGACCTAATGCAACTCAACAGAGAAGACATACCAGGGGAGCAATTGGGATGCAAGGAACAATTGATTGTTGACTCTGTTATATGTAATCAAGCCTGTACCAACCGAAGAAACCTCTTTGCTGCCTACGTGGATTATAAAAAGGCTTTCGACTCAGTGCCACATGAATCGCTCAAAACCATATTGAGAAAGTATGTTTCCTGTTTACAAACCATCATGTCAACCTGGAGAACTAGGATCCAATTGCAAATACCATCCAGCGATACCATCGAAACTAATGCAATCCCAATACGAAGGAGAATATTTTAAGGCGATTCACACAAGACCATTGTGGTTCTGCCTTGCAATGAACCCACTACCACGTCGTTTGAACTCCACCAAATAAGGCTTTAGTATTAGAAATAACAACGAAGAAGTAATAAGATTGAATTTGGATGATCTTAAACTGATGGCTATTATCAAAAACCAGCTGAAGCAAATGCTCAAAATTATGGAGGAATTCTCCGAGGTGCAGTTTGGACTTAACAAGTGCCGTGTTTTGAACATCGTTAAAAGGAAACACACAACCGGGAGCATTTGAAATGCAGAACAGTGAAACTATAGCTGTAATGGAAGTAGAATAAATATACAAATACCTAGGTATGAAACAGGCTAAACAAATTAACCATCTCACAATGAACGCTGCATTGACAACCGATTTTGTCAGGAGGGTAACACAGGTGTTACGGAATGGTTTAAATAGTAGAAATTTATTTAAGGAGCTCAACACGTACGAATTCTCTGCGCTTAGCCACTTTTTTGGAATTGTAAAATGGAGCAGGACATACATCGAAAACCAGCAAAGGAAAATAAGAACACAAAAGCACATAAACATTACCCTCGGAGTACTATTGAATGTACAATGCTTTCAATACACCAAGGAGGAAGAGGATTGGTTGATATTGGTAAGAAGATCGATCAAGAAATAATAAACTTACGTTCATATTTCCACAGGTTAGTGGACTCTTCCACACTACATCGAGCAATATGCGAGGCAGACGATTCAACGCCGCTACAGTTGAGGGAACACGATATTAATTCTCACCACCAAACAGACCAAGAGAAGTTACAAACCTGGCTACAGAAGCCACTTCATGGACGGCATCTAAATGAGGTTAATCAGGACAATGTCGACAACTCAACGTCGAACGACTGGTTGATTTCCGGACAGATGTTTCTGGAAACGGAGGGCTTCTTGTTAGCTCTCCAAAACCAGGTTATTTAAACGAGGAATTATCGCAAGTTCATCATCAGAGATCCCTAAACAGAAAATGACCAATGCAGGCGAATATCAGAGACAATCTAACATATAACTGGAGGATGCCAAGCGTTTGCCGCAACCGAGTATAAGGAAAGACACGACTCAGCCGCTAAGATACTCCACTAAGAGTTAGCAGATAAGTGAAAACTATTGCAGGTAGGAAAAGTGCCTGACTACAAATACAATCCCGAGCCTATTCTCGAAAACGAGTTCGTTATATTGGGACTAAACGGTTCTAACAGATCAAACAGTTGCTCATAACAGGCCAGATATTATACTACACTGATTGAGATTGCTATACTTGATAACAACAACCTAAGACCAAAATACAATGAGGAGATTGCCAAATACAGAGATCTGGAGGTCCAAATCCGCAAAAAATGGGAAATAAACAACTTCCACACGATTCCCATATGGACAACGGGAGTGATACCAAAGAACCTCCTGCAGAACATCAAGGGACTGGGCTTCTCCTTGCAATCGCGCGGACCCTGCGAAAGTTTGTAGGAAGTATAGAAGACCACACCACCAAGGACCCGATAACATGAAAAGGGTTCCCACAGAGCTTCATACTTTTGGTGTCTTTGTATACCTGGTATGAGTCAATGATCCCTGAACGGAGTGCGAAGCCATTTAGGTTGTAAATTTTTCAAGAAAATGCATTAAACTTTGTTTTATAGAACTAATTAATTATATATAACTAAAAACAAAATCATAAATCGAAATAATATTTTAAGAACATTTCAAGAATTACCCTGTTTCTAAATCAGAAAAGTTAATAGTTGTCAGATACCCGTAGTATGCTTTGAAAAATTCTTTCTTACTGCCCTATTTATTTATGTTTCCAGAAATATTATTTTCGTTAAATTTAATAAATCTCAGTTTATTTGCTCATATCCAATTAACCCACTGGCAACACCTTTGTAAAGTTTTTCCACGTGCACAAATAAAAAAACAGACCTAAACGAAAGAAAAAGGCTTAAACTTTGGAAATTTCCGATCTGTAGAGGATTATGCTTTTCCGAGACGAAAACTCTGTTTAATATGTCGTTTTCCCGGTGTTACTCAACTTTAAGAAGTTTATGATTGGTTCTCACCTCTCTCTCGTCCGAAACTTGCACAGCTGACGCTCTTCAGACGCTGCTCCTATTATAAAGTGAAGTGAATTCGAAGGGATTTCGAGAGTGTAGGAGAAACTCGTCAAAATTTAAGGAGTTTAAAATCGATTTTTGATTTATGATATATCTGAGAACAGTTTAGGCGTTTAAAGAAGAAATAAATTGAATTCTCTTATCTTTATTTTAGATTAGAGATAAATGGCAATATTATTTGAAAAGTGAAATATAAAACTTGTAGTTACTAGTACTGTTAGTAGAAAAAAATAACAAATATTAATTTTCGGTAATTACACTGTTCTACATAAAATGCCTTCCCGCCAAACTAATGTCTTATTTCGAGAAACTCTACCTATGTAATCCTTACACTGACCTATAAAGCAACATTTGCAGGAAACAACTGCAAATAAAATATAAATTCCAAAGTATATCGGTAGGATATTAAGAATTAAAATGCCGATTTCGATGACAGAATGAAAAATATCGCCAGTCAAACGACATCTATATACCACTGACCTCTACTATGGATCCCTACTCTTGTCGGCTGCTAAAGCCAAAAAATGGCAAACCATGGGCGAAAAAATGCGTTTCTGCACATCGGGCGGCAGTCATATTTTTGGATGCTCACCAGATAAGGGCATGCGCATAAGCGACTTCCTGTTATCGATCGGTTGTTTCGTAGTGCCATCCGTAAACAGCACAGTATCGGCTTAACGCCATTTTTGTGTTTATTTTTGCTTTGTAAGTTACGTGCGATTTAAACGGATTTATAGCGTTTTAAGTGATTTATTTTATTTGTTTTTGTGTTTTTATTTAATGGAATGTGTACATATTTTATTTGTTTTATTTTCCTTTTTCTCTATAGGGTAAAAAATAGTGTTGCTTTACAACGTTTTTGGATTTATAGTGTCTTCGTGTAACATTAAATTTCCAAAACATGTAGTATGATATATTTTTAGCACTTTCCAAAAGATTACCAAAAGATAAACTGAACTTTTAAGCAATCAATTCTTAAAAAAAAATCTGAAAATTCGCTCCAAACCATAAAATAGTTTATTCTATCATATGAAAAATTACATTCGTCAATATGTCAAGAAATGGTACAATTTCTCCATCTATTCCATTACTTACATAAATAAAAACATACATCCTCAAAATGAAGTTGGAATATTTTAAAACATACATATATAACTTACAATAATTATAATGCATTATTATTTTGTTATATACATAAAATATTTCAGTACAAGGTTTATATTTTAGCCAGAATCGGCTATTGGCTCTATAATTTCTAAGCTCTGTTATTGAATTATTTTTCCAAATTGCCAACGACTTTTTTCCAGTTACTAATTTGCACAATGTCCTAATTCTTGCATAACTTCATCTACCTTATATTTAACCGATGTTTCCAACCAGCTCAAAGGTTTTTTTTTTGTTCTGCAGCCAATCTGATTTATAATTTTGTATGTCTGAAGATTGAGGACATGACGTTAAAAAGCGTTGTTCATTATTAATACTGGTTTTGGAAGTAAATTCAGATTAATTATGTCCGTACTCATTTTATGACATTGTCATGAATCATGTTGTCATGGAAATCCTCAGTTTGAAATCGTCAAATAAAAAATTCATTAATATGTTAACAGAAGCAAAATATTACGAAATAAGTTAGACAAATGTGAATTTCTTTTGTTGGTATATTTTTTTATTCACCCCCAGCAATGACCTTGTTCACTTATTTTATTTGAAATAACATTTTCATCATTTTGTCGAAAAAATTAATGAGATAAGAAAATATACGCTCCGTTCACCATTACGGCAGAAAAATATTATTATATAAAATTATTTTCAAATCCTGCATATCCGTTAAAAAAAACCCATTTCGTATCAATATTTTCTTAAAAAATTAAAAAAAAAAAAGATAAGGAAAAGATGGTAATTATTTTTTCATAATTAGAGAATAAATTGCCGAACCTTAAAAATGTTAATTATTCACTCCCACCCCACAACAAGAAAGTTAACGCACACAGACGGAAACAATAGATTGGAGAAATAGTAAGATACATTTTTTTCACAATTTTACTTTCACAGTATAAGAAACGACTAAACTAACTCTCATCGGTAGACACAGACCGGATTATTCCCTTCTGCTTCAGATATTATTTGTGCCCATATGATGTGACTTCCAGAACAAGAAAGTTACATGAGACCGACTTCTTTACTAAAGCTTGCAACTTTGATAACTTGCTTCATTTAGACACCATTTATGACTAATTGAACTAACTAAATAGATTTTCGAAGTTCGGTCCTGTCGATGGTCACCTGATCATTTTGTAGTGCGCATGCCGACATCTGTTCTAGGATGTTTACATTTTATTGTCGTAAATTTGCTGTTTTTGGGATTAAGCTTTGCGGATCTATAAATATTTTATCTATGCTATATACTCATGGGAATAGTGCGAAATTATTTAAAATCAAAATTTCAGGAAGAAATAAAGAAAACTATCTGCCGTATTTAAATAGTTGTTTATACTTTTTGTTGTTTCAATCAGAGAAAAGGAAAAAATATATATAAATACTAATAATAAGTTTATTTTTTGCAAATACCACTCTGGTCCTCTCTTTATACGCATTTCGACCACCTTATGGTCTCTCGTCAGTGGAGCTGTAGGTTTTTAATATCCTACCAACATACTTTGGAATTTATATTTTATATAGCAGTTGTTTCCTGCGAATGATGCTTTCGGTGCACACTGGGATTGACTGCCGGGGAGGTTTGGTCATTAGGCGAAAAATTAAGTATCCAAATTTTGACTTTCATTTCATACAGATAGATAAAGGAATAGTTTGAGCGCCTAATATGTGCATTGGTAAATATGTAGGTTTGCACCAATTTCCATAATTAATTTAGAAAGTGCATTTTGTGAAAATTCATATTTAAGCTGACTGAGTGGCGATATTTTTATTTTAAAAATGGAAAATTTTCAGAAATGTAAGTGCTATTGATATTTTAATCTATCATTATTATTTCAGCAGCCAATAATCTGTAATAACGCGCAAAATAATAAATAAAATATGTACAATAATTCATTAATATTTTTTTTCAAATAACAAAAAGTATTATTGATCGGTGCTGTTCGGTCATAAAATTTATATAGGTTGATAGAGTGGTTCATTATGTAACAGATCCCGAAAAAAAATTCCCCACATTCTTGCTCTAATTGCAGTTTTCCACCAAAAACGAATAATAATCTATGTTTAGCGAATTTACAAAGCTCGTTAATCTTTAATATGTTCAATATTTTTTTATTCAATATCAGCCATTATTCATAAGATGAAATGAACCTTAAATTTTTGAATAATTTTAAAAATTAAGCAAGAAATTGAAGATTAGATAAACAAAACTGCTGCGTAATGCGCTTAAGAGAGAGTGACACGCATTCTCGTCCTTGAGTCTACCTCAGTGCTCTTACCTTTCTCTTCTCTTTATTCTCTGCCTTTCTCGCACTCAAAGAAAAGCAGTACATATATAATTCGCTATCTAGCTTACTCGTACTGCGGTGTATGTAGTGAAGTGTTTAATTGAAAATGGATTTCTGTCTTAATTTTTATCGCTTTATCAAAATTCAATTTGTGCATTATTTTATCAATAATCTACATTAGAATATAATAAAGAAAATTAAATATTACAACGAGCCAATTTGTGAAATTAATTTTTCTTTGAACGCTAATGATCTTTTTTGTGATTTCATTCACAGCTGGTCATTAAAATATATCTGTATATTGTAGTTTTGTTAAACTGATCCTGAATATCTAGCTTGATTTTTATCGTTTCATCAAAATTTTAATACCGAATTATCTCTATAATATGGAATAAAGAATGTATAGTGTAAAATAAAATAACAATTTGTCAGCATTCGATTTGAAATACTAAAATTTGTTAAAACTTTTTTCGCGAGCTAATCATCAATATATATATATATATATATATATATATATATATATATATATATATATATATATATATATATATATATAAATATATATATATATATATATATATATATATATATTCTTCGCGTATAAAACTAACCATTTATTTTTCACGCTACAATTAATTTATTTGCATAAGTTTCGTAAAAGAATACATAATAACTTTAATAACTTTAAAAATCCTTGCTATTAAATTTATTAAAAATTTGCATTGTTCAATGTATTTTTCAAACAGTAATAATACTGTATTTGCAATCGGTGTTTTTATTTAAATCACTTGATTATAGAAGGTATTTTTTTGCACAAAATTTTTGCCGAAATTTATATTTGCTAATTTTGATTGCAGAATTGTATTTAGCAACCTCCAAACCTTAAATATGTCGATGTGAGTGTAAATACTTATATATTCCACGTCTTATTTGTTCAATTATACTAGCACGACCAGAGCCGCTATATACCTCTTCCCACTGTGCGGTGCGATCCAGCTCCACTGACGAGGCCATAAAGCTGTATTTGCAGAAAACAAATTGTTGGCATGTATTCTTTCCCTTTCTTTGCTTGAAAGGATAAAACATATAAACAACAATCATAGGTACTGTTTAAAATACAGTGTGTCATAATTATAATAAAATTTCGAACGAAAGTGTATTCCATTAACATAAAACGCTACTTGAAGTAGCGAGCTTTTTTACTTTCAAAATTTCTTTTTATCGGCGATCTTGTTTTTTTTTGTTTATTTAATGACATGTCTCTTTAATTGTCCAACAATAGTCGGCCATCAATTTGATTGATGTCCCACCTTCGTTCGTATCTACGTTCCATTTCCTTTAAATCCAGGTAAAACTTTTCACCCTGTACTTTATTTTAATCCCCAGATTCTCAGGAAAATAATCAACATAAAAATCCAAAAAGTAATTTTTCATATTTCCTAACCAATATAGCTACCAATTGCTTGTAATTTTTATTTTTTAGATTCCCTAAAAAAATTTCAACAACATTTTTGAAGCTAATTCACGCTACTTTTTATCATTTTTTATTTCTGTAATAAAAACATCATCCTTCAGTACCTTTCAAATGTGCGGCCCATTAAGAATGCTGGCTTTCAGTCTTATAGGTGAAATGTGGTGAAATTTTTGCATAATACAACAGTCTCCTTCTTTGTCTAAAGCTTTTACAAATTGTGTCATCAAACCAAGATTTATATAAAAAGATGAAAGCAAGATTTTTGATCCATCTACTAAAAATTCTTTAATGGCATTATTCAAACCAGGTGAACTGTCCTCTAGTTTCTTCTGGGCATTTTTTTGTTGTTGGTAATATTTCTCGCGATCTCGAATGTTCCATAAACACAAGAAGCAAGGATTCTTTACAAATCCTCCTTGTTGCTCAAGTATGCTCAATCTTTAAATCTCCACAAGTTTTTCAGTGTTGATCAGCATATTTTATTTTTTTCAATACTATTCTGAGATTATCGAATTCTTTTTGCTGGAACTGAAGCCTAGACATTCAACTTGTGAAGTAAAACTGCTTTTGAGCTCTGAATAGATGAGTCGATAAAAAGTTCCCATCCATCATGTTTATAACAATTTGGCTTTAACTCATGCATTAAACCTTCAATGTCATGACAGTAAACTAATGAAGATTTTTTTAACAAAAAAATATTTACCAAAACTTTTATCTCAGTCACGATAAAAAGAAGCAGTTAATCCTTTGCATAGCAAGATTTTTCTCAATATTGCTGCGAGATATTTGACTTACCTTTTGAAAATTCAAGGTCTCTGATAAGATCATTCAGTTCGGTCTGCACAAATGTTTCAGATTTTTTTAATTCCTTGTCACTCAAAAAAGGGATATAAATCTGTTTCTTCTTCATCTTCTTCGATAGCTACTTCATCATTACGTGCACAATCATATTCATCAGGTTTTTGCTCAAAGCATATGATTTTTAAGGATAATTACAGCTTTTTCTAAAGACGAAACTTGAGCATACTGAATTTTGGGCCGTCAATTTTTATTGAAGCTAGAACAATCATCTGTGTGCAAAAATGACAGCCAGCTTTCCTTCTCGCGAGGATTATAATCCTGCTACCTACTCAGGTCTAAGTATCAGAGCTTCCTGACTTTGATGAAAACAATATCAATCCATCGTTAGACGCACTGCGGCTTCAGTCTCGCACCCTCATGTTCCATGCTGGACAGCGCGCCTTCGCTGGCTTTGTTACCCATCCCCCATCCTTCAGCTCATGCATTAAACCTTCAATGTCATGACAGTAAACTAATGAAGATTTTTCATCAAGAGAAAAATATTTACCAAAACTTTTATCTTAGTCCCGACAAAAGGAAGCAATTAATCCTTTATTTTTTCAATATTGCTGCTATATATTCTGACTTACCTTTTGAAGATCCAAGGTCTCTGATAAGATCATTCGGTTCGCCCTGCACAAACGTTTCAGATTTCTTTAATTCCTTGTTATTCAAAAAAGAGATTTCATCAGTTTCTTCTTCATCTTCGTCGCTAACTACTTCGTCATTACTTGCACTTACTTCATCAGGTTTTTCCCAAAACATTTGATTTTTAGGGATAATTACAGCTTTTTCCAAAGACAAAACTTGAGCATACTGTATTTTGGGCGGTCTCTTTTTATTGAAGCTAGAACAATCATCTGTGTGCAAAAATAATAGTCAGCTTTCCTTCTCGTGAAGACTATAATCCTGATACCTACTCAGGTCTAAGTATCACCACGGCTTCAGTCTCGCATTCTCATGTTCCTTGCTGGACAGCGCGCCTTCACTGGCTTTGTTACTGTGGTAAACCGAAATACTAATCATTCTATACCTTCTCTTGAGAGGCAGTTTTCAAAACTTCCAGTGTTCATCACAGCACCAAGTTTCCTTATAATCTTGCTCAACCATAGAACTGCGGTTAAAACTAGAAAGCATCCTAGCAACATATTGCTATAAGGCTTTTTCTCATACAACTGCAAAAGGACGAAGAGTTGTTGACCTGTTTAGTTTTAAACGAACAGACGCGTGAATGATCAACTTATAAAAGAAGTTAAATTATTTTGCAGTTATCAGTGATAAAGAACAAATTTCTTAATGTTGGGTAATTTAAGGTAGTAACTCTAAAATTAAAGCTCGAAAAAACATGAATATCGTCATTTTTAGTAATTTGCCTGCAGTTACTGAACTTGATAAATGGTGGTCCTAAAAAATTCAGCACAAAACAGTTACACTATTAACTATTATTAATTCAAAAAAAATCACGTCATTCGAAAAAAATAAAATTTTCCCAATATCCGAAATTTTCTAGGTTTTGTGAAAACTAGGGACAACCATAGACGTACGAGAAATTAATATTACTTTAATATACACTGCGTATCCGATAGAAAAAAGTTGGTTAACTCTTAAAAAAAGATAGAGCGTTTTCGAGGAGCAAGACTCTCATTCTAATGGCGGAGCCAAGCATAATTCTCCCAACGTCATTGGATATCCCTGTCACCTGACCAATATTAGAAAGAGAGTTCCTTCTCCTCGAAAATGCTCCATCTCTTTTTAAGCTTCTTCTATAGGATCCGCAGTCTATATAAAGTAATATTAATTTCTCTAACGTCTACGAGGAAAACACGATAAAAAGTTATATTCCCGTGAGAACAGTTTATGTAACAATGTTACGCAACCTTGCCAAGACGACGCAAGTCGAAATATTAATCAAACCAATCGAACCAATAAAAAATCAAAAACCCAAAATTAGAATCCTTCAAAATATTCAAATAAGACCCCCAAATAATTCTAAAGAAACTAACACAATACATAGTACTAACGCGACAGAAAATTACTCTAATATGACCCTATGAGACGAAATAATGAATAATAAATCTTATCAATTTATAATCAAAAAATCACCCTATGATAACTATATCAAAACAGAACGCGAAAACTTTGACGGAAACTAAATTATTCACGCAACTTTATCAACAAACATGTCAACAATAAATAAATTTTTAAAAGAATTTTAGACTCTACAATCGGTAAATTCGAAACAATGATAGCAAATATTACGCATAACGAATATGGGTTAAAATCGCACATTTTACAAACAGAAACAATAATAAAAAGGTTGAACTTCAACAAGCTAAGTTCGAACAAAATTATTTAATATATAATGTAATAAACCAAATTACACTACTCTATCAATCTATTTACGATATTCTCGAAAAAATCGAAGTTTCAATAATTTTTGCAAAAAGTAACGTTCTTCATAACTCAATTATTAAACCGGAAGAACTACTTAAAGAAATACAAAAATTAAATAACTATCTAAACACAGATAAACTACTCTTAGACGGTACTTCTGAAAATGTATTAAATTTTGAAAAAATCTTAACAATTAAAAGTTTTCTAGAGGACTTCAATATAATTTTTATAATAGAACTTCCACTTGTCGAAGAAAAAATTTATCAATATTTTAAACTGTTCCCAGTACCAGTCCCCAATAATAAATCATTTTTTGTAAACATCCCCTATAAACCATACCTGGCACTTAGTACTGAAAAATACGCTTATATGGACCAAAGTTGTTCCGAACTCCAGCCAGAAAGTTACCTCTGCAAAGAAGTCCACACGTCCCATATAGAAAACAACTCTTCCTGAGCTGTTCAACTAATCAACTAATCAAACACGAAAAGAACATTACGTCTTGCCACCCCTTTAAAGTTCAGCTACACGAAATTTAAGTGACAAAAATCATTGATGGGAAATGGTTAATTACAGTACCCACCAATTTAATTGGCACAGTAAATTGCCGAAAAACAGAAAATAACAAACCCTTATTTGGATCATATGTACTAGAATCCACAGCCGAATATAAAGTTCGAATAAAATCAATAACATTCGAAACCTATAAAACAAGTCAATTGGATTTCTCTAAAGTCAATCTACCAGTATTGAATTGGAGCCATATTAGTCAGCAAAAATCAATAATATACGAACCACCCACGATGGACCTCAATTTCATAAACCTCAAGGCAACCAAGGATATCAAGACCAAATTGGAAGAAGAAAGAAGAGAAATAGAAGAAATCAATGTACCGATTTATACCGATAAGTCCAGTATTTTGGAATTATTATTATATATATTATCTATTATAAAATTGTAAAAGAATATAAGAATGCTTTAAAAAACGAGATAAGTCACGAACAAGATAATAATGAAATATTTTGAAAACATATACGAAGTATAAGTTTTCAACTTCAGCGCGGAGGAGCCCTATTCCCGTGAGAACAGTTTATGTAGCAATGTTACGCAACCTTGCATAAGCAATTCTCAGATTCTTAAAGCGTCTGTTCCCATGCAGGATCAGCAAATTTGAACTTATAAATATAACCAATATGCATAACGATAGTTAGTCTTATACAGCTTGTATCACATTCTAGTAATAAAGTTGTTTTTTTACAAAAATTACATCAACCCCGAGTTGAAAAGTAAAATAACCTTTTTTTTGTAGAACTGTGTTATCAAATATTCAGGCCATTATTATCTTTTATTGGATATAAAGAGAAAATGCAAGTAGATGTAAAAAATACTATTACTAACTTGAGTTGAGCATAATAAACCGAATCAAACAAGTTTTTAACTGATCGACAATTGAAACTATTAATTATAGTACATCATGACAGAAAAAGCATCAAATAGATAAAAGTATTTTCAGCATTGTGATGCATATTACGTTTGCATTGTGATATCACAAAAGTACAGTATGGCAAGCGAAAGCAAGTTCTCCCCGGGGGGGGGGGGGCGACCCCAGCAACATTCCCATTTCTAGTGTAAAATGCAGGGACGGGGTTATTTTTCTGAATTTGAAGCTCTTGGAGGGGGGGGAGGCGATCACAAGAAAAAACAAGTTTCCGACAGGGGATGGGAAGATGCGATCAACATACACATTCCTCGTATAAGAGGCAGAATCGGGTATATTTTCCTGAGTTCAAAGCTCCTGGGGGGGTGCTATCGCAAAAAAAAACAAGTTGTCAACGGGGGGAGGGGGGGTTGCCAGCAGCATACACATTCCTAATATAAAAGGCAGAATCGGTTCTATGTTCCTGAACTCAAAGCCCTTGGGAAGGGGAGGGGCGATCGCAAGCATACACATTCCTATACTCTATTCAAGAACTAGAGAGAGTAATAAAACTGTTACCGAAACCTCCAACGTACCTGCTTCAGTGCCCCCGGTAACTGAGAACTGCCGTAAATCTAATTATATTTAAATATTATAAGCTTTTACAAATTTACTGCAACAATAAAATTTCTGATAATTCAATTTAATTTCTGTCAGTAAGCAAAGTACACCTTACAGTGTGTCCTTAGTGATTTATTTTGTTTGTGCTTGTTTTTATATATTATTTGAGATTAGTGAGATACCCAAAAGATGGAGGGCATTTTTTCCTCAACGAAAAACTTATTACGATGAATGTTTATGATGCCTTAAGATATTAATATCTAGATAATAATGTTAAAACCTCTGTTGAGATGTGTTTCAATATAACAGGAGTTCGAAAATCTATCATGTACCGAACACCGACGGAGAAAAAAACGACTGGAATTGTTAGTAATTTCAAGCTATATTCGATCACAGGCAGACGAAAAACCTCGTTGGAAGAAGAGATGTAAACTATAATATAAAAGGAGTTGTACATACATTTTATTATGAAAAGCAGATCTCAACCGTCGACAAAATTCTAACTAAAATCAATGAAGATCGGGATTTGCCTGAAATTAAAAGAACTGAGCTCTGGAAATTGCTCAGAGAACTTAATTTTTGTTGGGAAAAACCAGGTAGGAAATCTGTTCTTATAGATCGTCCGGAAAATGTCCGTTGGTGTAGGAAATATCTCTTTCAAATAAAAGGTAGAGTTGCTGGAAATAACACAACTTACAAAATTAATAATTTAACTGGACTTTTGAAAGATTTTTTGAATAAAGTTACCGCAGATAATTGCGAAAAATCCATATAATAAAAGAATAAAAGAGAATGTGGAAACTCGATCTCATGATCGGTGAGAGAGGAGTCAATTATAATTAATTTGAGCGAAGATAGCTTCACTGACTTTGATGACGAATAAGATACGTAATGTTTACCAATGTTAACACTATTATTTAAATTTTCTATAACATATAAAAATTAATGACATTTGAATCCCTTTTTAGTGTTTAATTGTAATTCTGCAGATGGTTTAAGAAATAAATAAACTGGAACGTCAAATATCCCAAAAATGTTTTTAATTAATAATAAAATAACCAATAGCCCCAAAAGAATTTTAATATTATATTGACGAATTTATTTTTTTTATATGTTTAACTTCTTGTATTTTTGATAATGGGTATTTTGTAAGTATTTAAATTATAATTTAGAATTTTTTGAGAGAAAAAGGCTACATTTTAGTCTGAATGTGCTTGAAACGGTTTCTATGCCAAAATTAAAAATAATAAAACTACAGTTGTGATTTGTGTTAAATATGTCAAAATTATCTATATTTTCTAATATATGTGAATTATTAAAAAATCATAAGAAATAAAATAATATTATAAAAACTTTTTATTTTAAGTTTATTACTGAAATAATACTCTATGCCATAAATATTTAGTGATAAAATAGACCTCCTTTTGACGCCTTCCGATGCCTATGACAAGGATTAAAATCCTTTTTAACACTTCACACATCCAAATATCTATTGCTATACAACCCAAATAGTCCATTATTATAGACCAGAATTTTCGATTATAAAATTTCTAACCCATTCCTATGAAAAATATACCTATGTGTCTAACAGATTTTGCCAAAGACACCGGACTAAAGAACACAGGTAGTTTGCGCAGAAAAAAAAAGGTAAAAAATGAAAAACTCTCCCTAGTTCTTGAATAAACTATAGTATAAGAGGCAAAATCGGGTCTATTTTCCTGAACTCCAAGCTCTTGGGGGGGGGGATCGCCCCCACCGTCCCCCCCCCTTGGATCCGCGCCTGGTTAAGCATAATAAAAAGAATCAAACAAGTTTTTAACTGATCGACAATTGAAACTATTAAATATAGTACATCATGACAGAAAAAGCATCAAATACATAAAAGTATTTTCAGCATTGTGATGCATATTAGGTTTGCATTGTCATTTATTTTTTATGTGACCGAACTAAAACAATTTTCCCATTCGAACCGAACGTTGTATATTATTTCAATTTAAAATCCCTTTAAAATACACTATTTTTACCGGAAAAACAATAACCTTAAATTATTTTTATAGGAAGTATCTTGATTTTATCCACGGCAAATGTCTCGAAAGTGTTTTAAATCTAGAAAAGCGCGAACGCTTTATCTAAAGTTGGTTACATAAGGGCATTTCCATTTTATTTATGGCCGAACATAAAAAAATAAAATATTTTTACGTTGTAAATTTGATATACGTCCTCGAAACGTTTAAACGGAAATATACCTTTAGTCTTTTGTATTATATTATACATATTCGAGTAAAAAAAAATTGTTTCGTATGATGTATAGTTGGAATCGGGATGTACACGAGACCTTTGCAAACCCCGTGCCGGTGGACATGAGAAACGACCGAAGCACACTGGGACAGGACATTTCGGAATTCATTTTGATTAAATCAGTCTAGGGACCTCAATTTTCGTTGAATTCTGCTGAACCAATTATTTTAATTCAAAAAATAAGGTATTTTTAATACTGCTGATCTTAAATTTGACATCAAATTTTTCACCATTTGACGTAATCCACCTGTTATATAAGAGAAATATTCCTATCAATATAATTCAGACCATCGAAAACATATACGCAAACAATAAAGTTCAGATTCGCACTAACGGTAAATTATCAACACCCATACCAGTCAACAGCGGTATTAGGCAGAGAGACTCGCTTAGTCCTTTGTTGTTTAACATGATAATGGACGAAATAATAAAGGAGGTGCGACTTGGTAGAGGATATAAAATGGGTGATACAGAAATAAAAATTCTCTGTTACGCTGATGACGCTGTGATATGTGTCGAAAATGAAGACGACCTCCAGAGATTGTTAAATACCTTTAATCTTACGGGAAGAAAATATAATATGATTATCTCAGCCGAAAAAACTAAATGTATGACAACCTCAAAAGAACCCCTCCGATGCAAACTAGAACTAGACGGTCGAATAATACAACAAGAAATGAGTTTCAAATATCTAGGAATCGACATAACTAGTTATGGCAACATCGAAGATGAAGTAAGAGGGCAGGTGGCCAAAGCAAATAAAGTGGCGGGTTGTCTCAACGACGTGATCTGGCGAAACAAACACTTACAACAAGAAACAAAGGTTCGGATCTACAAAACCACAATTAGACCTATTATGACATACACCTCAGAAACACGGCCAGAGACGACAAAAACGAACAACTATTGGAGACTACAGAAATGAGAATACTTCGACGAATAACAGGAAAAACGCTACTAGACAGAGAAAGAAGCGATAACATTAGGCAATCATGCAACACAGACTGCATTAATGAGTGGGTCTTACAGCGTAAGACACAATGAAACAAACACATAAGCCGAATGACAGAGGATAGACTGGTAAGGATCGCACGAGATAAATCGCCTAGTGGTACACGCAGTAGAGGTCGACCACGGAAAAGGTGGAGCGATAATTTAAGTCCAGAATGAGGAAAATCGAAGAAGGAACAGGTCAGGGACCTATTATAGAAGGTAGAAGAAGAAGAAGAAGAAATGTTTCAAAATTTAAAATGGTAAATTCCAAACAATAAACCGAAAATTAAAAATTTAAACAAATCGTAAAAAAACTCAGCATCAGGATTTTATAGTCTTTAATCTTTATGTGTTGTGATAACTATGACGTCAAGTCACAATGGCAGATTTAATATGGAGCATAAAAAACATGGAAACTTCCAACCAAAATTAATGGTTATAAAAAAATGTTAAATACAAAAGTTGTAGGATTTCTCCCCGACTAGTTTCTGCTGGCCCATAATTTGACCTTAAAATTGACCTTTAATGCCATTTGAAGGTCACCTTGGTTTTAATAAAAACACGTTTTATTACATAGATGAAAACTATCTATGTTCAGCCATATGAATTACTTAGAAGTTTTTATGAACACTGAGAGTAAATCTGACTGACTGATTGACTTACTGACTCCGTAGCACTATAACCCAGGGTGGGTCTTGGCTGCCTCGACTATTTGCCTCCATCTGGAATGGTCTTGTGCCAGCTCCCTCCATTCTTGCTGGTTAACTTCAAGGATAGCTAGATCTTTGTGGATGTTATCTCTTCATCTAAGCCTAGGTCTTCCCAGTGGTCTTTTTCCTTGTGGTGCTTCCTCCCATACCCGTTTTATTAGTCGATCGTTTTGACTCCTTTGTATATGACCTGCCCATCGTAGTCTGCTGGACTTTATTTCTTGAATGATGTCAGGGTATGGGCCATATATTATGCGCAGGATTTTTCTCTCAAACCTTCTTAGCAGCTCCGTATCGTGGGCTGTCAGGGTCCATGTTTCACTGGCGTAGATTGCTACTGGTCGTATTATTGTTCGATAAATTTCAGTTTTTGCCTTTCTAGTACGGTAAATCTACAATCATTAAATTGATAGCAATTTACAACAATTTATAATGAAATTTTTTGAAGTCGGATTAGTTTTTATGTAAAGGGAACATATTCTACAAAGAATTAATGTAAATCTAATTTTCCTGAAAATATTGACAATTAAAAGTAAAAGATTATAAACACCTTTAATAAATATAATAGAAAATAATAACTATATAATTATTTACCTTCAGACACGTGACAGTGTACAAGCCTTTCTGAAAACTGGGAAATTATATTTTTAAGATTCTTTAAAAAATTTCGCTTTATACTATAGGCTACAGTATTTGAATGGCCCAAAAATAGAGTAAGATCGAGTAACCGAGGATGCCATTCAAATAGCCCTCTATTACCTCTCTATCTTCCAGGAAATGTTTCATTTAGATAGTCTTTAACTGGCCCACCAAAATGTAATGGCGATCTATCTTGTTAAAACCAAATGTCATTTCCTAATATTAGGTCGTTATATTGATTATAAAATAAATTAATTTAGTCTACAGAGTTTATAGAAAATCCACACACACAGGACAAGAGAACTTAATTAAAGTGATAGATCACATCAAAAGTATCCAGAGAGCCAATGAATACCCAGTAAATCTGGTTGAACAACGCAGAAATAGGAGCGGATCGACGAGGGACGAAGAACGAGAATCAATATTGAACATCTTTTATGTCAAAGGCATGTCAGAAAAAGTTGTTTTCAATTCAAATAACTCTGTAAGAAGTCAGCTTACCAGGTTCAAACCGACCACTCAAAGAGATATGAAGAACTGTGTGCATCAGATACCATGTAAATGTGCCAACAACTCCGGCGTTGACAAAACAAAAAAAGCCCTTGAACTAAGGATCAAAGAATATCAGAAGAACACATCCAGCCAAGAAACAAAAAAGTCTGGTACAGCCAATCTCGCCAGAACTCATGGACATTACATAAAGATCTGAGACTAGCTACACGGAGAACAACATTGGAGGTAATAGAAATTCAAAGAAGCCACGGTTATACATCAGAACCCGAACTGTTTTTGTAAACCATTTTTAGATATAAGAGAAGTGTGGAAATTACTTCTTAGTAATTCTAAAATTAAATGCAACATAAATGGAAGCATAGGGTAGCAGGAATGATTCCACTCATCTAGACTGCACTCCGGTGCATTTACTTCTAATATAAATAGTTGTGGAGCCTAAGAATTTGTTCAGTTTTACTTGACAATGGCTAGAGAGCCGAAAAGTCATGATATTCAACAAAAAATAAAAGCACTGGAAGTCTATCTAGTATTTCGCAATATACAAGATATTCTATTTCTCATAAACTTATATCCTATCCCTATTTATGTACCTTCAGACTCTACTACATAAATCTAGAACTTACTAACATAAAAGTCGAGAACTACCTAGAAATATAGTGATTCATCGATATAATATTTCTGTTGGTACATTGTAATAAAAATGGCTCATACAAGGGCAGATCAAAAAGTTATTTTAGCGCTTGGTAACACTACTCCCTCCTAATTCTGATCGTCCCAATCGGCTTCGATACTTCCAGGCAATGACTTCAACCTGTGAAGATGTACTACTTTCATTTTGTCCTTGCGACTTCCTTTAGTTCTTTAAACAACGGCATTAATTCTTTCCATGCTGGCATTAACTTAAGTGATTTGCCTTTTTCTCTCTGTACATTCCATAAGAAAACTTTGCCTCTCGCCGGAACATCGCCAAGTTTACCTTGATATTTGTAGTAGTATTGAATTAACTCGACGTTGCTTCCAGAAATCTCATCCAGTCTTCAGTAAATTATTTTCTCCATACGCCCTTTTATTATGGTTGTTTCTTTGGGAATGACTCTGATTGATTCAGTATGATGGTCCTTTGACAGAATAAATTTTGATGCGAAATTGTAAGATGTTAAGCTTGTTGTTGAAAGAAAATCCATGTTGATGAATCAGGTCCAGTCCAAGAATAAACTCATCTTCTAGGTAGGCAACTAACACCCAATAGATTAATTTTAGCCTTCCAAGGTGCAGCTCCACTTGCATTTCTCCAATCACATCAGCTTCTTCTCCAGTGTAGCTTCAAATTGTCGTTTGAACATTATCCAAGATGTCCGACCATCGTAAATTAAGGGTTTTATGTTCTATCCGGTGGTTATTACTTTTCCAGAAATATCATTCTTTATTTTGTTAACTTCTATTTGAAGGCTACTCATCTCAGATTCTATCTCGTCTACGATTTCTTTCATTTCTTGTCGCACTTCTCGGCGTACATATCCTATGTCTTGTCGCACTTTGCCTTTCTCCTTCTTAAACTTTTGCGTTTGTCCCAGTATGAATTTTTGCTTTTCTTGTACAATTGCCTTTTGTATCTATTGGCAAAGTGTATCTTCATCTTTAATGCGACGTTCTTCTTCTTTTTGGAGACGTTCTTCTTCTTGCTGTTTCTCTTTTTCTTTTTCTTTTAGACGACGTAGATTTTCTTTTAGGCAGCGTTCTTCTTCGTTTTCACGACGTTCTCCTTCTTTTTGATGACATTCTTCTTCTTCTTGTTTTTCCTTTAGGCGACGGTCCTCTTCCTCCTACTTTTCGTTTTGGCGACATGCTTCTTCTTCCTATTTTTCTTTATGGCGACGCGCTTCTTTTTCCTGTTGTCCTTTTGGGTGTCGTTCTTCTTCTTCTTGTTTATCTTAAAGGCGATGTTGTTCCATAAGTTTCTTAAAATAAGCCAATGTTTTATTTATTTGGTCCATTTCATCTGTCTACTGTCTAGTATGTACCATATAAACTTCTAGAATATTTTTGAAAACTCGTTCCTAAACTTCTTTCTTGATTGATGATGAAACCAATGGTGAAGTTAGTTTTTCACTCTCTTTTAATTTTCAAATAGAATGTTATAAAACTTTGACAAAAGTTCTGGTCTAGGCCTGTTTATTGATGCCAAATGACAAGTGAAGTCAGTTTTTCGCTATCTCATCTAGTTTTCAAATAGAATATTCTAGAACTTTGTCAAGAGTTTGGTTCTAATCAAGTCTGTTTTTCGCTACTTCTTTGAGTTTCAAAATAGAACGAATTGAACTTTGTCGAACATTAATCTTATTTTCTAATTTGATAACAAATCCAACAGTAAAATCCATTCTCCTCTATCTTATCTAATTTCCAATAGAATTTTCTGGAAATCTGGTGATAATCCTCCCTTCTGACACCAATTGTTACGATTTTTCTCTCTTTTAAAATTGCTCACTGGATTTGAATAAATACACAACACTTTTCACTAATATTTGCAATGCTATATTACTTCTTAACACATTTACAACTAATACACAACTATCTAATTACTACTTCTTAATATATTCTCTATTTACATACAACTCTCTTAAAACCCATATCCTATTTATATACCTACAGATTCTACTATAAAAATCAAGTTCTTACTAACATAAAAATCAAGAACTACCTAAAAATATGATGACTCATCGATATAATATTTCTTTCGGTATATTATAATAATCAAAAAGTTATGTAGGTCTTCCGAACAAAAATTATAAAAGACATCGTCATTTGATAGTTGTGGACGTCACTGACATATGGAATGCATAATTAGTAGCTGAAATGTAGTTCTGAAGGTTGAACAAATCAAGGATTTACTATCAATATCAATTAAGCCGTTTCGGAATATTTTCCAAACCTGTATATTCCCAAATATCAGTGCTGTAAGTAATGGATGTAACCATTTTTTTTTAATTTAGCTTTACATAAATAAAGCATTTCAATAAAAAATTAATATGGTTAGCATAAATGAATTATTAACGATTTAACAAGTTACATTCATATTCAAATTATTTTTTTTAAAGGTTTTATTTAATACAGTTTTTAAATTGAATACAGGAAAATAATTTGAAATTTTGTACTCGTTTCATTGATATCAAGATCAAGATTTAAGTATCCACAATAAACAGGAAAACGGCATCAGCAATTTCGATAAGGAGGAAAAATATACTAGTTGGAATGTAAATATCTTGCCCTGAAAGGAATATAAAAAAGTGAAATAATATTTTAACAAAATTTTGATAAATAACTAAAAAAAAGTCAAAAACGACAGCATTGACATTAACTTCAACAAGATTTTGCTCACTAAATAAAATTATCATTTTCGTCGAATATATAATGTTTTTAAATATTAGTGCCATATTTTACAGCTGATTACCCGTTGAGTCAGTAAACAACAGTGAATTCGAGAGAATTGTTTCGTCCGAAACTAAAATATGAATTAATAATTCAGCTGTGAAATATGCCAGTAAACAAGAGCATAAATCTATGTGTTAGATGTGTATTAGAAGTGGGTTTTCGCGAAATTTAGTCAAGAGTGTCGACATAACAATGAGGAAATGTATTTCAATTTACACGTGATAAAATTTGAATGTTTAATTCTAGTTTAAATTTAATTCCGATTATTTCGATGTTTCTAATTTTATTTGACATATTGTATTAATATGTATGTGCTACATTATCAAAAGCAAAATTTCGATTTAGTTAACAGATATTGTTTAAGTTATTATATTAACTCCTTTTTACAGGGTGTCTCTAAAAAGTCTGTACAAGCGCAAATTCCTGAGGACACAATTCTAGAGGGCACTTTACCTAGACATCAAAGTTTTCTCTCATAACTATTTCACTTTGATAGATATATGTGATCAAAATGAGGATGGTAGGGTAGGTAAGTAGAGAAGGTAGTGTACTCCTGCTTCATATCGGTAAATCTGGTTTAGTTTGTTATAAGCTTTTCAAAAATACATAACCCTCTATATTTATTATTAGTAATGTGTTTTAAATTTGCGTTTTTTAAAAATATAATCAGACCTTGTTAGTAGGCCGTGGCGGATATTTAAAGAAACAAAACATCACAATCATGTTCTCTGAGGTCTCTGTTGAAAATTTTCGATTAATCAGTTTATTTTTAATAATGGCAGAACAACAAAAAATCGATATGCCAGTTTGTTATGTTCAGTATAACGAAAATGTAGATGAAGCGCTAGAAGTGTTGAGAATTTTTGTATTTTTCTCAATTTGTTTTATAAATGTCTATAATTCATAGGTATCCAGAGAGAAGACAGCCAGATAAAAGAATGTTTTTGAGGATAAAATTAAATTTTAACAAAAACTGGTTAATTTTTTGAACCACGGTCTAAAATCTGCAACAAGGAAAATCGTGCAATTGATGAAATCAATATATTAGCTTCTATTAAAGCATATGTAAGTAGTTCTTGTAGAAAAATAGAAAGTTCTGTAGGAATAAGTTATTAACAGGCTGTACACCGAACAAATCAAGAAAAGGAGAGATATTGTTTTATATTTCAGTGTATATTTTGGGTATCACATTTAAAAAATAATTTAATTTAATTTATTTCTCTGAAGTAGTTGAAGCTATAAAAAAAACTTACTACGCCACTGAATCTTTCATGAAAAACTCTAATAGTTCTATTTTTTCACTTTGCGATAAATTGCAAGATAACCGAGATACGAGGAACGCCCCAAAATCCATAGTTTTCAAAATCGTTCTAAATCTACAAAATGAAGAAGTTTATGAAAATTCTGTTGGTGGCATCTTTTGTTTCTTGAAAAAGTAGCTCAGTGTCATAAAAACCTCATACTCGTATTGGATACCATGGACATGAACACGGAGATAATTTTGAAAATTTACTAAAATTTAATTTAAAAATTAAATGAAATTTGCTTTGTGTTATACTTATTGTTTTTTGCCAGATCACTCTTACATTATTATCATGGTTGGCTCGCTGCTATGCATATTTTTATGGTTGTTAACATATTGGCCCTTAAAGACAATCCAGATTTCTTGGACCAGTCCTAAGTCTGGAAAGAGTGTGAAGAAAACTATTTAAATTCGATTATTAATAAAAAGAAAAAGGTACCACAGTGCCACACAAACCTTATACTCTTCAATTTTTAATAATAATAGAGATAACCCATAAAACCACCGAAAACTGGACACCCTAGACGTGAACACGGAGATAATTTTGAAAATTTACTTAAAATTTAATTAAAAGATTAAATAAAATTTTTCTGTTTGGTTTGTTATTGACTTTGTGTGTTATACGAATTGTTCACTCTTACACTACTATCATTCTTGGCTTGCTACTATGTATATTTTTATTGTTGTTAAGCTCTTGGCTCTTAAAGACGCCCGAGATTTCTTGGACCAGCCCTAAGTCTGGATAAAGTGTCAAGAAAACTATTTAAATTATATTATTAATATAAAGAAAAAAGTAGCATAGTGCCACAAAAACCTTATACTTCTATTTTTACCAATAACAGAGATAACCCATAAAACCACCGAAAATTGGACACCCTGGATATGAAGACGGAGATAATTTTGGATATTTACTTACAATTTAATTAAAAAATGAAATAAAATTTTTCTGTTTTAGTTTGTTATTGATTTTGTGTCTTATTGATCTTTGCCAGATCACTCTTACATTTTTATCATTGTTGGTTCGCTACTATGTACATTTTTATTGTTGTTAAGATATTGGTTCTTAAAGACGCCCGAGATTTCTTGGACCTGCCTTAAGTCTGGATAAAGTGTCAAGAAAACTATTTAAATTATATTATTAATATAAAGAAAAAAGTAGCATAGTGCCACAAAAACCTTATACTTCTATTTTTACCAATAATAGAGATAACCCATAAAACCACCGAAAATTGGACACCCTGGATATGAAGACGGAGATAATTTTGGATATTTACTTACAATTTAATTAAAAAATTAAATAAAATTTTTCTGTTTTAGTTTGTTATTGATTTTGTGTCTTATTGATCTTTGTCAGATGACTCTTACATTTTTACCATTGTTGGCTCGCTACTATGTACATTTTTATTGTTGTTAAGATATTGTTTCTTAAAGACGCCCGAGATTTCTTGGACCAGCCCTAAGTCTGGATAAAGTGTCAAGAAAATTATTTAAATTATATTATTAATATAAAAAAAAAGTAGCATAGTGCCATAAAAATCTTATTCTTCTATTTTTACCAATAACAGAGATAACCCATAAAAACACCGAAAATTGAACACCCTGGAGATGAAAACGGAGATAATTTTGAATATTTACTTACAATTTAATTAAAAAATTATATAAAATTTTTCTGTTTTAGTTTGTTATTGATTTTGTGTCTTATTGATCTTTGCCAGATCACTCTTATATTTTTATCATTGTTGGCTTGCTACTATGTATATTTTTATTGTTGTTAAGGTCTTGGCTCTTAAAGACGCCCGAGATTTCTTGGATCAGCCCTAAGTCTGAATAAAGTGTCAAGAAAACTATTTAAATTATATTATTAATATAAAGAAAAAAGTAGCATAGTGCCACAAAAACCTTATACTTCTATTTTTACCAATAACAGAGATAACCCATAAAACCACCGAAAATTGGACCCCCTGGATATGAAGACGGAGGTAATTTTGGATATTTACTTACAATTTAATTAAAAAATTAAATAAAATTTTTCTGTTTTAGTTTGTTATTTATTTTGTGTCTTATTGATCTTTGCCAGATCACTCTTACATTTTTATCATTGTTGGCTCGCTACTATGTAGATTTTTATTGTTGTTAAAATATTGGTTCTTAAAGACGCCCGAGATTTCTTGGACCAGCCCTAAGTCTGGATAAAGTGTCAAGAAAACTATTTAAATTATATTATTAATATAAAGAAAAAAGTAGCATAGTGCCACAAAAACCTTATACTTCTATTTTTACCAATAACAGAGATAACCCATAAAACCACCGAAAATTGGACCCCCTGGATATGAAGACGGAGGTAATTTTGGATATTTACTTACAATTTAATTAAAAAATTAAATAAAATTTTTCTGTTTTAGTTTGTTATTTATTTTGTGTCTTATTGATCTTTGCCAGATCACTCTTACATTTTTATCATTGTTGGCTCGCTACTATGTAGATTTTTATTGTTGTTAGATATTAGTTCTTAAAGATACCCGAGTTTTCTTGGACCAGCCCTAAGTCTGGATAAAGTGTCAAGAAAACTATTTAAATTATATTATTAATATAAAGAAAAAACTAGCATAGTGCCACAAAAACCTTATACTTCTATTTTACCAATAACAGAGATAACTCATAAAACCACCGAAAATTGGACATCCTGGACCTGAAGACGGAGATAACTTTGAACATTTACTTGAAATTTAATTAAAAAATTAAATAAAATTTTTCTGTTTTGGTTTGCTATTGACTTGTGTCTTATTGTTCTTTGCCAGATCATTCTTACATTATTATCATTTTTGGCTCACTACTATGTATATTTTTATTACTATTACGCTCTTAACTCTTAAAGACATCCGAGATTTCTGGGACCAGCCTTAAGTCTAGATAAAGTGTCAAGAAAACTATTTAAATTATATTATTAATATAAAGAAAAAACTAGCATAGTGCCACAAAAATCATATACTTCTATTTTAACCAATAACAGAGATAACCTATAAAACCACCGAAAACTGGACACCCTGAAGATGAAGACGGAGATAATTTTGAACATTTATTTAAAATTTAACTAAAAAATTAAATAAAATTTTTCTGTTTTGGTTTGTCATTGATTTTGTGTCTTATTGTTCTTTGCCAGATCACTCTTACATTATTATCATTGTTGGCTCGCTACTCTGTATATTTTTATTACTGTTAAGCTCTCAGCTCTTAAAGATGCCCGAGATTTCTTGGACCAACCCTAAGTCTGGATAAAGTGTCAAGAAAACTATTTAAATTATATTATTAATATAAAGAAAAAATTAGCATAGTGCCACAAAAACCTTATACTTCTATTTTTACCAATAACAGAGATAACTCATAAAACCACCGAAAATTGGACATCCTGGACCTGAAGCCGGAGATAACTTTGAACATTTACTTAAAATTAAATTAAAAAATTAAATAAAATTTTTCTGTTTTGGTTTGCTATTGACTTGTGTCTTATTGTTCTTTGCCAGATCACTCTTACATTATTATCATTTTTGGCTCGCTACTATGTATATTTTTATTACTATTAAGCTCTTAGCTCTTAAAGACATCCGAGATTTCTGGGACCAGCCTTAAGTCTGGATAAAGTGTCAAGAAAACTATTTAAATTATATTATTAATATAAAGAAAAAACTAGCATAGTGCCACAAAAATCATATACTTCTATTTTAACCAATAACAGAGATAACCTATAAAACCACCGAAAACAGGACACCCTGAAGATGAAGACGGAGATAATTTTGAACATTTATTTAAAATTTAACTAAAAAATTAAATAAAATTTTTCTGTTTTGGTTTGTCATTAATTTTGTGTCTTATTGTTCTTTGCCAGATCACTCTTACATTATTATCATTGTTGGCTCGCTACTCTGTATATTTTTATTACTGTTAAGCTCTCAGCTCTTAAAGATGCCCGAGATTTCTTGGACTAACCCTAAGTGTGGATAAAGTGTCAAGAAAACTATTTAAATTATATTATTAATATAAAGAAAAAATTAGCATAGTGCCACAAAAACCTTATACTTCTATTTTTACCAATAACAGAGATAACCCATAAAACCACCGAAAATTGGATAACCTGGAGATGAAGACGGAGATAATTTTGAACATTTATTTAAAATTTAATTAAAAAATTAAATAAAATTTTTCTATTTTGGTTTGTTTTGACTTTGTGTCTTATTGTTCTTTGCCAGATCACTCTTACATTATTATCATTGTTGGCTCGCTACTATGTATATTTTAATTGTTGTTAAGATATTGGCTCTTAAAGACGCCCGAGATTTCTTGGACAAGTCCTAAGTCTTCATAAATTGTAAAAAAGTTTTTAAATTTGATTATTAATATAAAGAATATAAAAATGTAATAATTTTTATATGTTATAAAAAACAATTTTTTAAATTTCTGTTTTTTGTACATAACATATTTCTAAGTTGATTTGCAGTCAAATGTTAAGATATATATATATATATATATATATATATATATATATATATATATATAATAAAATAGAATAAAATATTGGCGAAGCGGACGTGAAAATTTGTCAATCTACATGATTCTCGTATTAAAAAGTGCGGAGCACTCCAAAATATGGAAAAACTGTTTCGTCCTAATATGGGACTCGTCAGGCCATCGCAGTCGGTACAAACCATCATCTCGCCTTTGCATCGTATAAAGCTGAATTTATAATTAAAATACAGCAAATAAGACGACAAAGGCGACATCCCGATGGTCCACTTGATAATACAAGAACCACACAGATTAACAACGTTTGTAAAAGAACCGATATGGTGGCGCGACGGTGAATTAAAACAGAAATATGTAACATCGAGTACACGAAACGCGCTGCCCAACGGATAGGGGTCGCATTTTCCGGTACTGGCAAGCAAGCCTACCGCTATTTAAGCAGCCAAAGCCACGTGCCGCACCAAACGATCCCACCATGAGAGCATCGTTTAGCGTGTTTAAATGCCAAACAAGTAAATAAATATGTAGATAAGTTTTTTTCCGTGTAATTTAAAATAAAATAGAATAAAATATTGGCGAAGCGGACGTGAAAATTTTTCAATCTACATGATTCTCGTATTAAAAAGTACGGAGCACTCCAAAATATGGAAAAACACCGGGTCCGACAGATGGCGACAGCGCTGTTTCGTCCTAATGCTCTCATGGTGGGATCGTTTGGTGCGGCACGTGGCTTTGGCTGCTTAAATAGCGGTAGGCTTGCTTGCCAGTACCGAAAAATGCGACCCCTATCCGTTGGGCAGCGCGTTTCGTGTACTCGATTTTATATATTTATGTTTTAATTCACCGTCGCGCCACCATATGACGGTTCTTTTACAAACTTTGTTAATCTGTGTGGTTCTTGTATTATCAAGTGGACCATCGAGATGTCGCTTTTGTCGTCTTATTTGCTGTATTTTGATTATAAAGTCAGCTTTATACGATGCAAAGGCGAGATGATGGTTTGTACCGACTGCGGTGGCCTGACGAGTCCCATATTAGGACGAAACAGCGCTGTTGCCATCTGTCGGACCCGGAGTTTTTCCATATTTTGGAGTGCTCCGCACTTTTTAATACGAGAATCATGTAGATTGATAAATTTTCACGTCCGCTTCGCCAATATTTTATTCTATTTTATTTTAAATTACACGGACAAAAACTTATCTACATATTTATATATATATATATATATATATATATATATATATATATATATATATATATATATATATATATATATATATATATATTCTTTTGTTATTTGATATATTATTAGTTTTATATCATATATTATCTATTTGTGGTGTTGATGGCATATATAAAGAGATAATTTATAAAAGTTTATATTATTAAAATGAATCATTATAGCACAATAAAAGTCAAGATTCTAATAGCCCTAGCCAAAAGGTTCCTGCTCTCTCGTCAGGAAAACATTCACTCATCCCAGATATACCCAAATATCATATAAGGATAGAGCTCTATGGGAGCCCTTTCCATGTTACCACCGGGTCCTAAGTGATATAATGGCATTTTCCGTAAAATTCATAAAACCAACTTGCAAACAGTTTAGGAGGTCCCAAGTAGCACTGCCAGCCCTGTCCATAGCAATATACGGGTTTTCGATAAGACCCAGACCCTTAATATTAGGTACTCTTCGGCATTAAGCCGGTTGTTAACAGACCGACATGAAGTAAGAGTACATTATTTAATGCATTTTTCACTATCTTTAAAATATCATCTTTGTTTTGATCATATCTTTCAAAATAAAATAGTTATGAGAGAAATAATGTGATATCTAGATAAAGTGCCCTCTAATGGCAAGTTAGCAAAACAGTTTTGACTGTAGATGAAACTGTTACATAGACTTGGCATTTATATTAAATATTGAGATTTTTTTTTAAACTTACTACCTTTATTTTATCACATAGAATTACTTCCTAAATTTTTCTAATGTTATTTTTGGACATCCTGTATAAAAACTTTGAACCTTAAAAAAAAAATTCTTTTTTCCCGAAAATCGATTCGAAAGTTATATAAGTTAAAGAAATCACTATCAAATGTTCATAACACATTAAAGGGAGAAACTTAAACGATGAGAATAATAAAAGGCTGAGAGATGAGTTGTTCTTTTCCATATCTTGCTTTAGCTGCACATATCCACTGAACTGATTTTAATATCGAATTATGGATAATGCAGCCACGATAGCTTTCGTTTAATAAAAATCATTGTTCTACTCCACTGCTCGCAGCGGCTGCAGGCATAATCGGATCAGATATCGTGCAGCTCGCGGACCTGCAGAATCCGGAGACGTCGTTCCCGAACACAAAGATTTCAATTTGGTCTTGAAATTGCCTTTCCATAAAAAAAGAAGAGTGGAAAAGTATATGAACACTAAACCGGGTTTGCCGCGTTTGACAAAAGCTATGCTTAAGCATGTAAAATACTGGAGGACGTCAACAATTCTGATTGATTAATTTTCAAGATGAATTTTTTGTTATTTCAGTGAATTAAAGAACTTTTAAAATTTTAACAAATATCCTCTACATGTTTTGCGGCAACATTTTGGTTTAGTACGAATTTTCCTCCTTTTTTTCTCCGTCTCTTCTGCTGAAAGTCAAGCCTAAGAAAATATACTAATTGTAAGAAATTTTTTAATGTTTTCCCAAGTAATCCACTAATAATAAGGCAAAATATTTCGATCAATTGTAGGAAAACTATAACTAAGAAGAATCTAAAAAATTGTCAGTGTACTAACGGGCATGGGGGACAGCCAGCTAAAATATTTTCAAGATGGCTGCACTTCCGGTTATAAAGGAAGTAGATGTCAACTTGTTGATTTTATATGAAACACCTTATATGGTATTGCATTTTTGATTTCTACGTAAAATTCTAGACATATTTCATATATAATGTTCTACTCAAGGACATATTTAAATTTTTATGTCAAAAATGTATATATATATATATATATATATATATATATATATATATATATATATTGACAGTTTCCTTACTGCAAATTGCCTTCTGGTTCTTTTACTACATCCTATAGGTCTCGTCAGTGGAGCTGTGACAAACCAGAAGTGAAATTTGACAGAACACAACTGGTTATTTAAAATACCCATTCCGTAATGTGTTAGCAGGATATTACATCTGCAAATTAGATGCTTCTTCTTCTTCCTCTTGTTATAGACTTACAGCCTGTTTTTTCCAACTCAATCATTCATCTCATTTGATGTTGAAATCCAGGACTCTCTCCGGTGGTCTACCTATCGGTCTTCTGATTTCCGGTGTTCCATCTCGGGCGATTCTCGCTATCCTATTTTGCGCCATTCTTCCTACGTGCTCATTCCAGGCTCTTCTGCGCTTCCGTCCCCATCTTACTATATCCTGCATCCATGTTCCTCGCGTATTCTTGAATTGCGTATGTGATCTCTCAATGTGTATTCCGATATTCTTCTTAGTGCTTTCATTTCGGTAGTTTTTAGAATTGATTTTGTTTTTGTGTTGTCAGCTCTCGTCTCTATTGCATACGTCATTATCGGTCCAATACAGGTCTTGTAGTTTTTTGTTTTTACGTCCTTGCTCATGTATGTGTTGTGCCATATTATATCCGCCAGGCTTCCTGAGATTCTATTTGCCTTGTTTACTTGGTTTCTTACTTCTCTTGTTCTGTCTTGGTTTGCGGATATCTCAACTCCTAAGTAATTAAAGGTCATGAGTTGTTCTATTGGTTTGTCATCCACTACTAGTTTGCATCTTAAGGGTACTTTGCTTATTACAATTGACTTAGTTTTATCGATGGATATTTTCATGTTGAATTGCTTGCTTATGGTGTGGAATGCAAATAGAAGTCTTTGAAGATCGTCTTCATTTTTCGAGACTATGACGGCGTCATCAGCGTAACATATTATTGTTATTTCTCCGGTATTCATTCTGTACCCTGGTGCCGCTCTTTTGACGTTCTCAATCATTTGATCCGTTACTATGTTAAACAGTAATGGACTCAGAGAGTCCCCCTGTCGTATGCCCGACGCTATCGGTACATCCTTAGTTAGGTTGCCGCTTACTGAGATTTGTGTTGTGGTGTTGGAGTTTAGCTGTTCAACTATGTTAATTAAATTGTTTGGGATGCCTTTAATTCGCATTATTTGCAGAATATCATCCAGTCTCACCCTATCAAAGGCTTTAGTGAGATCTATAAAGCACACAAAAGCCGGCTTAGTAAATTCAATAGATTTCTCTGCTATCTGTCTTACGATGAATATGGCATCTACTGTAGATCTGTTTTTGGCGGAAACCTTGCTGTTCTTCTGATATTCTGCAATAGTCAGTTATTATCCCTTCAAGGATTTTGGCGAATAATTTCATTATTGAATTTAATAAAGTTATTCCTCAATAGTTTTCCGTGATTTTCTTATCACCCTTCTTGAAAATAGGTACTGTTATACTTTTCTTCCAATCTCGGGGTATCTCTTGGTCTTTAATTATTTTGTTAAAGGGTTTTGTTAGTTCGTGCAATGCATTTCCACCATATTTAATTAGTTCGTTGGGAATATTGTCGGATCCTGGGGTTTTTCTCGTTTTTAATTTGGCCATCGTGTCTTTCGTCGTTTGGAGGCTTACTTCCTTGGTGTATTCATCATATTCAGATGCATTTTCGGGTTAGATGCCGAACTGTAAAACATCTACAGTCAAAACGATTTCTATATATGTCGAACTGTACTAAAACTACTAGACATTTTTTAATAAAAACTTTTTCGTACATTGCCAAAAATATTATTAAAATGAATAATATATTTTGAGAGATATCTAACCCTTAAAAAAGTGGCCTAAATGACCCTTTTAAAATTATAACGAGCCGTGACCCCCTTAAACCATTCAACTTAGGAATAATAATAGAAATTATTATTTGTCGTTTGTCGTATACGATTAATTTTTAACATGCGTGCAAGTAAATAAAAATTACAATTGCCACAAAGGCAAACAAACCGACAGCGAACATTAAAACATAATTCATTTGACAAATTACACGAACGCGGTCGGGTATAAATATTAAGCAGCTGCTCGGAAAACATGTCACATTCAGTACGTAGTAATTATGTTAAGAAACGTCACTAAGAAACAAATCAATTAGTCTATAATTATTTCTTTCCACGTAAAAAGGACGGCACGGAAGCAGGCCATGGATCGTCGCCAAGAATGACAAATTCCTTTTCGTTTTTAAATTGACAATTACTGTGTTGTTTACGTTATTTAGGCATTACTTACCTTAAATCGTAACGATAATTATTAAAAATTTAATCAGGATACCGGTTGTGTTATCACACTAAAAACAATCCGTTTTGATATTTTTTCTTTCTTTACCATGATTCGTTAATTTGTCATAACCAATTAAAACCATTTTTTTTTTCAATTTTTACTTATAAAATCAAAACTAATGAAGTCATCTCGATTGTATAAAAGCGTAAACGTAGAGAATAAAAATACCAACAAAACGAGACCTGTATCGACTCAACCAGGTCACTGGCAACGGAGAACAACAGTAAAAACCGGAAAATTCCGCATTTTTTCAAAAATTCACAACTTCGTCATTTTTCAGGTTGTAGCGCCGGCCCTTCGCGAAATACTCGTAATAGTAATTTATATGTACAGGGTGAGTCAACGATTGGATGAAGTAGGTTTGTGCCTTTTCGGTGAAATTAACAAAGAAACTATATTTATTGTTTGATACAGTTTATTTTTACGCAGATTTTAAAAATATTTAGGACTCTACAGGGTGAGCCAAAAAACTAGGAGAGCATAAAGTTGTATTTTTTTAAATAGAACACCCTATATACGAATCGTATTTTCGATTTAGCTTATAATTTTAAATCTTTTTTATTAAGGGTTTACTATAACAAAACTTTATAGTTTCTGAGATAATTAAGTTCAAAGAAAAAAAGTCACATTTTCAAGCATCAATTCAATCCTAAATAACGTTTTCAATTTTGTGACAAATATATTCAAATTTGGAATTTAGCAAGGCCAAGGATAAGTTAACATAATTTTTATCTAATATTTGCAATAAAAGCTACAGGGTGTTGAACACATCGGCTCAAATTTGAACAAGTTTAAATGAATAAATATCTTTTTTTTTAAATGGTACACCCTGTATATTTTCATGTTACTTAATAGAGTAATAAAAACCCTAAAAGTTTTGTTCAATATATCCTATACCTATTTATAATAGTTTTTGAGATATTTTAGTTTTTCTTATTTTCCATACTTTTTTACAGAAATAGTCTTCATTATCATAGTAGCCATGGCAAAAACAATGTAAAAGAACATTTTTCTGTATGTCAAATTTATAACCGCAATCGCTTCTTTTGGTTTTTATGTAGTGTAGTTTGGTTTTTTTTGCATTCATCTTATATTGTAAAATGAATTTTCCAAAGAATGAGTTAATAGATATGATTTATACAATAGTAGAGGCTCAAAAAAATTGCCTTCTTGCTCAAAGAATTTACAAAATAAAGTATCCTGATCGACGCCAGCCTAATACCCATACTTTTCAAAACTTAATGCAAAGATTTGATTCTTCTGGCACTGTTGATTATCCAAAACGTAAAGTGGTCAACAAACCAGTAACTAATGAAGAAAAAGAACTACAAGTATTGGTAAATGTTCAGGAAAATCCTTATATTGGTAGCCGTCAGTTAGCAGCATTATGTGAAACATCACAATCCACCGCTAATCGTACTACCAAGAAATATAGGTATCATCCATATCACATGGAATTACACCAAGAATTGCATTTATTATGCAAGGTAATGTTTAGTGATGAAGCTACTTTTAGAAGTAACGGTGCCGTAAATAGACGCAACATGCATTATTATGCCATAGAAAACCCATTTTGGATTAGAGAGGTGCAACATCAAAACCACTGGTCATTAAATGTTTGGTGTGGTATTCATCATAATCGAATTATTGGACCCCACTTTTTAATGAACCACTAAATGGCCATAGTTACCTGAACTTTCTACAAGAAGAACTACCCCAACTGCTTCAAGGTCTCGATAGGGATGAGCTCGACAGTATGTGGTTCCAGCACGATGGTGCGCCTCCGCATTATCATCGTGAAGTTCGTGCGTTTTTGGACCAACGATATCCGCAAAAATGGATTGGACGTGGGGGTTTCATTGAGTGGCCACCAAGGTCTTGCGACATCACCCCATTAGATTTCTTCCTATGGGGTTATATTAAAAATAAGGTGTATGTTAATCCACCAACAACAGTGGAAGATATGCGAAACAGGATTAGGGATACCTGTAGAACAATAACGCCACTAATTTTGTCCAGGGTCCGAGAAAATCTGCAAAAAAGACTAAATTTGTGCATTGCACAAGAGGGTCGTTTATTCGAACACTTATTAAAAAGAAATAATTAATCTCAGTATTTAATAGGTAATTTTTTTGTTTCAATTTAGTATAAAAGTAAATATGTATTTGCCTTGTCGTTATTGTTGTGATAATTTTTTCACATTATGTTTAATTAAACTATTGCCATTGTAATATAACTAATAATGTATTTCATCATATTTAACCACATTCTGTTTGTTTCTGTAGTTTCTTTTTATTATTTTACATGGCTACTATGATAATGAAGACTAATTCTGTAAAAAAGTATGGAAAATAAGAAAAACTGAAATATCTCAAAAACTATTATAAATAGGTATAGGATATATTGAACAAAACTTTTAGGGTTTTTATTACTCTATTAAATAACATGAAAATATACAGGGTGTACCGTTTAAAAAAAAAAGATATTTATTCATTTAAACTTGTTCAAATTTGAGCCGATCTGTTCAACACCCTGTAGCTTTCATTGCAAATATTAGGTAAAAATTATGTTAACTTGTCCTTGGCCTTGCTAAATTCCAAATTTAAATATATTTGTCACAAAATTGAAAACGTTATTTAGGATTGAATTGATGCTTGAAAATGTGACTTTTTTTCTTTAAACTTAATTATCTCAGAAACTATAAAGTTTTGTTATAGTAAACCCTTAATAGAAAAGATTTAAAATTATAAGCTAAATCGAAAATACGATTCGTATATAGGGTGTTCTATTTAAAAAAAATACAACGTTATGCTGTCCTAGTTTTTTGGCTCACCCTGTAGAGTCCTAAATATTTTGAAAATCTGCGTAAAAATAAACTGTATCAAACAATAAATATAGTTTCTTTGTTAATTTCACCGAAAAGGCACAAACCTACTTCATCCAATCGTTGACTCACCCTGGTGTGCCTGATGTTGTCGGTTCATTATTTTTTGCACAATTGCCGTTTGAAATTTTAGTCATGAATGATCCGATTTTAATTTTATAAGAGGATTTTGAAAGTAAAAGTATCGTTCTACAAATCTATATGTTCATTTTGTATCAAAAAGTCTGTGAAATATGTGAAAAATGCAATGCAAACGAGACCAAAAATGGCTGAGTGTCTGAAAGTAGAAGAGTGGTGGACGCTGCGCTACTGCTGAGGGGAGTCGTATACAGGGTGACTTTCTGGGAACTTTATCTATCGATTTTGTGGGAAAACTATAAAGAGGAAGAATTTGAAAATTTGACAGTCTACTAACGTGCATGGGGGACATCCGACTAAAATAATATTGTCAAGATGGCGGCACTTCCAGTTATACCGGAAATAGATGTCAACTTGCTTATTTTAAATGGAACACTATATATTATTGCATTTTTGATTTCTACGTAAAATTCTAGACTTATTTTATGTATAATGTTCTATATTTAAGTCTCATTGTTTTGGAGATATTTATATTTTTAAGTCAAAAATGATGTTTGCGGAACAAAATAAGTATAAATTTTTCCTATAAGGCCGTCTTTATTATTAAATTTGGGTTAGATTTCTTATAGACGAGATCAACTTTAGTAGTCTTTTTATGATATTTTGAAATTATTAGTGAAGAGTGGTCAAAAAAGAATAAAAATTTTATTTAAAAAATCGTCAAAAGTCAATTTTTTCAAATAGAAAGCACCTATTTTTATAATTTTATCATATTAAGCATAAAAAATAAGAGTAACTTTGAATAAGGTTATCTCTTCCAAAAATTTATAGTTTTTAAAATATTGGCAATTCAACATTTTTCTATTATAAAAATGCTATACGGCTTTTAAGTTTTGTTTCTAGTTGGCCATGACGGCGAGGCCTGGGGAAAATAAAACAATGGAAGCCTACAGAATTGTCATTATTTCTTGCCATTTGACACATTAATAAAAATCATGCCGAGGCGATTAAATTAAACACAGGAAGATTATTTAAACTTATTGATTATTTATGGAGAGATGATGATGAATTATTTCAAGAACATGCGATACATTCGCAATCTTATATCTGAAGAAACAGAAACCAACACTACCAACTGAAAAGATTATAAAAAACTTCAACCCAAAGAACTTTGGGTCTATAAAAGCTAAACGAAATAGAAATGAACCAGTTGTTAATAAAATAAAGTTACAAAAATTATTTGAGTAAATGTTCAAATTGACGCCCTTGAACTATGTACTGAACTATATATATATATATATATATATATATATATATATATATATATATACATATATATAAATATATATATATATATATATATATATACATATATATATATATATATATATACATATATATAAATATATATATATATATATATATATATATATATATATATATATATATATATATATAGTTCAGTACATAGTTCAAGGGCGTCAATTTGAACATTTACTCAAATAATTTTTGTAACTTTATTTTATTAACAACTGGTTCATTTCTATTTCGTTTAGCTTTTATAGACCCAAAGTTCTTTGGGTTGAAGTTTTTTATAATCTTTTCAGTTGGTAGTGTTGGTTTCTGTTTCTTCAGATATAAGATTGCGAATGTATCGCATGTTCTTGAAATAATTCATCATCATCTCTCCATAAATAATCAATAAGTTTAAATAATCTTCCTGTGTTTAATTTAATCGCCTCGGCATGATTTTTATTAATGTGTCAAATGGCAAGAAATAATGACAATTCTGTAGGCTTCCATTGTTTTATTTTCCCCAGGCCTCGCCGTCATGGCCAACTAGAAACAAAACTTAAAAGCCGTATAGCATTTTTATAATAGAAAAATGTTGAATTGCCAATATTTTAAAAACTATAAATTTTTGGAAGAGATAACCTTATTCAAAGTTACTCTTATTTTTTATGCTTAATATGATAAAATTATAAAAATAGGTGCTTTCTATTTGAAAAAATTGACTTTTGACGATTTTTTAAATAAAATTTTTATTCTTTTTTGACCACTCTTCACTAATAATTTCAAAATATCATAAAAAGACTACTAAAGTTGATCTCGTCTATAAGAAATCTAACCCAAATTTAATAATAAAGACGGCCTTATAGGAAAAATTTATACTTATTTTGTTCCGCAAACATCATTTTTGACTTAAAAATATAAATATCTCCAAAACAATGAGACTTAAATATAGAACATTATACATAAAATAAGTCTAGAATTTTACGTAGAAATCAAAAATGCAATAATATATAGTGTTCCATTTAAAATAAGCAAGTTGACATCTATTTCCGGTATAACTGGAAGTGCCGCCATCTTGACAATATTATTTTAGTCGGATGTCCCCCATGCACGTTAGTAGACTGTCAAATTTTCAAATTCTTCCTCTTTATAGTTTTCCCACAAAATCGATAGATAAAGTTCCCAGAAAGTCACCCTGTATACGACTCCCCTCAGCAGTAGCGCAGCGTCCACCACTCTTCTACTTTCAGACACTCAGCCATTTTTGGTCTCGTTTGCATTGCATTTTTCACATATTTCACAGACTTTTTGATACAAAATGAACATATAGATTTGTAGAACGATACTTTTACTTTCAAAATCCTCTTATAAAATTAAAATCGGATCATTCATGACTAAAATTTCAAACGGCAATTGTGCAAAAAATAATGAACCGACAACATCAGGCACACCAGGGTGAGTCAACGATTGGATGAAGTAGGTTTGTGCCTTTTCGGTGAAATTAACAAAGAAACTATATTTATTGTTTGATACAGTTTATTTTTACGCAGATTTTCAAAATATTTAGGACTCTACAGGGTGAGCCAAAAAACTAGGACAGCATAACGTTGTATTTTTTTTAAATAGAACACCCTATATACGAATCGTATTTTCGATTTAGCTTATAATTTTAAATCTTTTCTATTAAGGGTTTACTATAACAAAACTTTATAGTTTCTGAGATAATTAAGTTTAAAGAAAAAAAGTCACATTTTCAAGCATCAATTCAATCCTAAATAACGTTTTCAATTTTGTGACAAATATATTTAAATTTGGAATTTAGCAAGGCCAAGGACAAGTTAACATAATTTTTACCTAATATTTGCAATGAAAGCTACAGGGTGTTGAACAGATCGGCTCAAATTTGAACAAGTTTAAATGAATAAATATCTTTTTTTTTTAAACGGTACACCCTGTATATTTTCATGTTATTTAATAGAGTAATAAAAACCCTAAAAGTTTTGTTCAATATATCCTATACCTATTTATAATAGTTTTTGAGATATTTCAGTTTTTCTTATTTTCCATACTTTTTTACAGAATTAGTCTTCATTATCATAGTAGCCATGTAAAATAATAAAAAGAAACTACAGAAACAAACAGAATGTGGTTAAATATGATGAAATACATTATTAGTTATATTACAATGGCAATAGTTTAATTAAACATAATGTGAAAAAATTATCACAACAATAACGACAAGGCAAATACATATTTACTTTTATACTAAATTGAAACAAAAAAATTACCTATTAAATACTGAGATTAATTATTTCTTTTTAATAAGTGTTCGAATAAACGACCCTCTTGTGCAATGCACAAATTTAGTCTTTTTTGCAGATTTTCTCGGACCCTGGACAAAATTAGTGGCGTTATTGTTCTACAGGTATCCCTAATCCTGTTTCGCATATCTTCCACTGTTGTTGGTGGATTAACATACACCTTATTTTTAATATAACCCCATAGGAAGAAATCTAATGGGGTGATGTCGCAAGACCTTGGTGGCCACTCAATGAAACCCCCACGTCCAATCCATTTTTGCGGATATCGTTGGTCCAAAAACGCACGAACTTCACGATGATAATGCGGAGGCGCACCATCGTGCTGGAACCACATACTGTCGAGCTCATCCCTATCGAGACCTTGAAGCAGTTGGGGTAGTTCTTCTTGTAGAAAGTTCAGGTAACTATGGCCATTTAGTGGTTCATTAAAAAAGTGGGGTCCAATAATTCGATTATGATGAATACCACACCAAACATTTAATGACCAGTGGTTTTGATGTTGCACCTCTCTAATCCAAAATGGGTTTTCTATGGCATAATAATGCATGTTGCGTCTATTTACGGCACCGTTACTTCTAAAAGTAGCTTCATCACTAAACATTACCTTGCATAATAAATGCAATTCTTGGTGTAATTCCATGTGATATGGATGATACCTATATTTCTTGGTAGTACGATTAGCGGTGGATTGTGATGTTTCACATAATGCTGCTAACTGACGGCTACCAATATAAGGATTTTCCTGAACATTTACCAATACTTGTAGTTCTTTTTCTTCATTAGTTACTGGTTTGTTGACCACTTTACGTTTTGGATAATCAACAGTGCCAGAAGAATCAAATCTTTGCATTAAGTTTTGAAAAGTATGGGTATTAGGCTGGCGTCGATCAGGATACTTTATTTTGTAAATTCTTTGAGCAAGAAGGCAATTTTTTTGAGCCTCTACTATTGTATAAATCATATCTATTAACTCATTCTTTGGAAAATTCATTTTACAATATAAGATGAATGCAAAAAAAACCAAACTACACTACATAAAAACCAAAAGAAGCGATTATTTGAGTAAATGTTCAAATTGACGCCCTTGAACTATGTACTGAACTATATATATATATATATATATATATATATATATATATATATATATATATATATATACATACATATATATAAATATATAAATATATATATATATATACATATATATAAATATATATATATATATATATATATATATATATATATATATATATATATATATATATATATATATATATATATATATATATATATATATATATATATATGTAATAAAGTCCGTGTAATATAAAAACAGAAATAAAATAAAATCTTTGGCATAGCGGACGTGAAATGTGTCAATCTGTAGTATTCTCGTGTTAAAAAGTGTGTAGCATTCCAAAGTATGGAAAGACCCCGGGTCCGACAGATGGCGACAACGCTGTTTCGTCCTAATATGGGACTCGTCAGGCCACCGCAGTCGGTACAAACCATCATCTCGCCTCTGTATCCTATAAAACTGAATTTAAGATTAAAAACAGCAAATAGGACGACAAAGGCGACATCTCGATGGTTCACTCGATAACACAAGAACCACACAGATTGACAAAACTTGTAAAAACCGCCATGTGGTGGCGCGACGGTGAATAAAAATAGAAATCTGTAAAATCGAATACACAAAACGCGCTGCCCAAAGGATAGGGGTCGCATTATTCGGTACAAAGCAACTAGGCTTGCTGCAAGATTGGCAACGAAAGCCACGTGTCGCACCAAACGATCCTCCTATGAGAGCACCGTTTAGTGTGTTTAAAGCCAAATAAGTAGAAAATAAATAAATAAAGTTCTTGTCCGTGTAATATAAATACAGAAATAATATAAAAATTTTTTATATTACACGGACAAGAACTTTATTTATTTATTTTCTACTTATTTGGCTTTAAACACACTAAACGGTGCTCTCATAGGAGGATCGTTTGGTGCGACACGTGGCTTTCGTTGCCAATCTTGCAGCAAGCCTAGTTGCTTTGTACCGAATAATGCGACCCCTATCTTTTGGGCAGCGCGTTTTGTGTATTCGATTTTACAGATTTCTATTTTTATTCACCGTCGCGCCACCACATGGCGGTTTTTACAAGTTTTGTCAATCTGTGTGGTTCTTGTGTTATTGCGTGAACCATCGAGATGTCGCCTTTGTCGTCCTATTTGCTGTTTTTAATCTTAAATTCAGTTTTATAGGATACAGAGGCGAGATGATGGTTTGTACCGACTGCGGTGGCCTGACGAGTCCCATATTAGGACGAAACAGCGCTGTCGCCATCTGTCGGACCCGGAGTCTTTTCATACTTTGGAATGCTCCACACTTTTTAACATGAGAATAGTACAGATTGACACATTTCACGTCCGCTATGCCAAAGATTTTATTTTATTTCTATTTATATATATATATATATATATATATATATATATATATATATATATATATATATATAAACAGTGTGATCACTAAAGTTCACATTATATGGTTTTTTTTAATAGCTTTATTCGAAATTTGACTTTGGCATCAATTTTTGTTTCGATTGAGATGAAAATTAATCAGAAAAAATAGTAGTCACATTATCTGTCAAATTTTAATTTTTTTTACAAAAAAAATCAAAAATGGGGTTATATCTCAAAAAATTATTAGGAAAAGTCTTTCTAAATGCCCATATGCAAAATTTCAGCTGTATAAGATAATTCAGATTTTTGGCCCATATTTTGTAATTGCACCAAATAGGTCTATTAAAATTTGATCAAATTGTGATGCGAATTTTATTGGTTTTTGACCCTGTATAAGATAATTTCATAAAATAACTATTTTTGAAAACGTAGTTTGTGTCTTAAAGTAATACACATTATAATTAAGACAAACAAGTACACAGAGTCATCAGTAATATCTGCATTAGGAGGAAAATTAATTTTTATTTAACTTTATCTAGTTTATCTAGTTTCAACGAGTCTTTCCATTTAAACTATTTTCTTAATATTATTGTGCAGCAAATACATAAAATTTCAAAAATTACCTTGATCCAAACAGACATATTTTGTAAGTTGAAAACTAGAAACTTTTGATATATTATTTGGCGATAAAAACTTCATACATTACTCTTGGGGGCAGCTGCAACGAAAAGAAATATATTAAGATATCCAGTACGGATAAGTAATAAATGATATAAGGGAATTTTCTCGAACAGCAATGAAAAGAAAAAAATAACAATAAGAGGAACATGTCTAAAGTATCGTCCCTTCAGCGAAAAGATCGCTTTGTAAGACACGCAAAACCATCATTATTACAGAATCGGCTTAGATTTTTTACGCTGGTTATAAGGGAATTGGCTTAAGCTTTTCGTATGTAAATTTCAATGAATATATATATATATATATATATATATATATATATATATATATATATAGATATATATATATATATATATATATATATATATATATATATATATATAAATCGAGAGGTTTAAGTCACTTTTGTGGGGTTACAGTCAAAAGAATGGTTGACCAGAGAAAAAAAACTTTTTTTTGTTAGTCTAGTTTTCGAGAAATTTTATTCCCTTCATCAGGACTTCTACGAAAGAGAAAATAACCTTTTTTAATAAAATAGAAAAAAAAATAATAAGAAAAAAAGAAAAATAAAGAGAAAGACCTACCAAAGTGAGTATATATATATATATATATATATATATATATATATATATATATATATATATATATATATATATATATATATATATATATATATATATATATATATATATATGAAAAGCCAGGTTTTGTTCAACAGAGACAGTCGTTAGCACTTGACAGTAAGATCACATAATATGAAAAGGAATAGATTCTCTAATTTAGTTAAGAAACTAATTTCTAGCACATGAACGTCGCTAAAACGCCATTTTAAATTCATGAATAAATTGTCAAATTACAGTTGGCGCCAAAAGCCCGTTTTAATAAAGCTTACTGCCCAGGAACAGGTAATCGTTCTGGGAGCAGAGGAAACAGTTCTTTAAAAGTATTATGTTATTAAATGAAAAGCAGATGAAAAATGGAGATTATGACTTAAATTAATCATAACTATCAAAGCGTGAGGAAAGTGAACTCCGCACCCAGTTGGACAAGTGTGATAATAACATTCAGAACAGTGACTAAGAAGTATCCGACTGACAAGAATGAACAGTGGGGGACCAATTTCCAATGTTTTATAGTTGCAGCAAGTAGTAATATATTATGCTAAGGTTTCCTATGTCTCCTCTTTTGTTCATGGGAAGTGGTTTGTTGAACATATTTTCAGTTCAACAACGTTACTATATTGTAAACAATTATTCTTAATGTTTCTGTTTGCCTTTTGTCTGTATTGACTGAGAAATTATTCAATAACTCATTTAAAATCGAACGCAATTTCTAGGATTTTAGTGAAAATGATAGGAATATTCGTATATTCAAAGTATCGATACTCTAGATACCGAATTTTTTGACAAAGATATTTTCCTGTATCGATACCATTTCTACTGATGCGGATCGATACCAAATACCGATACTTTAAAGTATCGCGCATCCCTATCAGTCGGCAAATTCAGCGAGCTACTCGACGTTCTTTCGTAAAACTCCGTCTATCTCCGAATAGAGACTAGGACTTGATTTGAAACTTTGAGAATACATTCTCTGAATGATCTTCTTCACGGAAATTATTTTATAAACCGATTTTATGTCATTGTCTCATTGTTGTGGTATAAGAGACTGCAAGGTTTCCAAATTTACAAGTAATTAAGTATTTTGTGTATTATATATGTTTCTACGAATTATTAAACTAAATGACTTTAAAAGCTCTTAGATACATAATTTGTTTTCTGACGGTAAAATATTGGGGAATTCGATTTTTAAACGAGTGATGTTCATAGGTTGTTGGCAAAAACTGGGTTTCAAAATATACAGCGATTGATTTAGCTTGTCAGTAAGCTTTTAACGAAGTTTCGGACGTCAACCGTCATTAGTACTCCAACGAAAGACTTGAAAACATTCTATAAATAACCAATTTAATAGTAGAGACTTTTTATTATCGGTTGGCGGCATTCTGAAAATAAAAATCTCGATGTTAAAAATTTAGTTTTATTATTTTATATTAAATATATACACTGTTGAACAAAGGAGAGAAATGCTTTCGAAAGATGTGGACATCCTAATATATAATATACTAAATGCACGATATCACATGAGGTGTTTTTCAATGGCCCTGAGCTCGTATTTAAGTGCAAAATAACCTACTTTTCATTTAAATGAAAACGATAAAAAACTTTTAGCATACAAGATTTTCATAGATTTTGATCCTACCTTTCCAATGGTGCTATACGTTTTTCAAAATTTTCCCATTTTATGGTAAAAATTTAAAAGAAAGATATCGCCCTCTATCTCACAAACTTTGGTAAATACTTGAGTTTTTGAAAACTGAACAAGCCAAGGTAACGCTCTTTTACTATGTAAATATATATATATATATATATATATATATATATATATATATACATAGTCATTCGCCACTTAATGTCTAAAAAGATTGAAAAGATGCTATATTGAATGCACAGTCATGTAAAAATGGAAGCAGACCTACGAATTACTTGAAGATTTGTTTATATATATTGCTGAGTTTCCCGAGACCAAATCTGAAGCTAAAATTTGAAAGTAAAGTTTTCAACGCGTAAATTTTTCAAATATATGTAAAAACTGCTTATTTAAAACAAAAACTTGTGTTCATATTTGTTCCAAAATGCCCAAACTGAATTTGAATTTAAAATTGTAAAATATTTAAAGTATCAAATTTTACAACCCGATAAACAGAAACTTGTGCTGCGGTTGCTAAAATCGAATCTATCCACTTGAAATCCATATAATAAACGGTTACGACTATCGGATGCAACATGTCTTACTACTAGTTAAAATTCTGCATCCTAACTTCAGTTAAAAATGTTTATTAAGCGAATTTCCAGTGGATAGAACTATGTAAATAGCACAATCTATTAAAAAACAATTTCAGCAACTTAAAATTCAAAATAGCCAAGGATAAAAAATACGTAGTGTATGAGATCCCGTGTAAAAATTACGACGGAGTTTACATCGGCCAAATCAGTCAACATTATAGAAAAATACCACACTTTGAATTTTGAAAGTGTAAAACTCCTTAAATCAGAAAACAACACAAAAAACGCGAATTTTTCGAAATATACAGCTCTGTGTATGAATAAAGTAAAATGCGAACAGTCTGTCCTTTGCACAGCCAGGTGCATATCGGTACCCTGATGAGTCTAGTAGAGACGAAATATGTACCTCTGCCGTATCACTGTGGCTAGGAGGGTAAGTTTTGACTTTCTTCTCGGTGTAGTGGTACAGGTAGGCCATCATCTCGATGGTGGTGGAATAGGATAAATTGTGTTCCTTAGCAATTTGTTCAAACTGTGCAACCTCTAATACGGAAAGGATATGGTTGGAACGAAGTTTGCATTTACTGTTCGCATTTTCCTTTATATATATTTATATATATATATATATATATATATATATATATATATATATATATATGTTTATGCGGCTTTCACGGATACCTCCGAGTGAGATGCAATAGCAGTGGATATATCCACACCATGCCGTTGTAGTGCTGAAATCACATTCAGCAAACGTACAACTATATGCAGCTCCGTCTATGAATGAAGTAGAATGCGAACAGTAAATGCAAAACCTCGTTCCAACCATATCCTATTCCACCACCATCGAGATGATGGCCTACCTGTACCACCATACCGAGAAGAAAGTCAAAACTTACCCTCCCCGCCATAGTGATACGGCAGAGGTACATGTTTCGTCTCTACTAGACTCATCAGGGTACCGAGTAGTAACAGAGCAGCAAAGAGGAAAGAATTCTGAAAATGCCTTGAATAAAGGGCGAAACGTCAATCGTTTTGTGTATTTATTAAATATAGAACCTAAACCCAAGAAAAGATAAAATAAAGAAAAATGATATATATATATATATATATATATATATATATATATATATATATATATATATATATATATCACCCCAAAAATAAGAAGGACCTTTAAGCCAGAAAATATTCTTTTTCACGGAACCCATAAAGTAAAAATCAGTTTTTATTTTATTTTATTTATTTACATTGCCCTACAGGACCAAAGTCCCAATTATTAGGCAGGAAAAAGAACAGAGTTACATAAATCCTAAAATTATATGCATAATAGAGACAATACAATAAGTATAGTATAGTACATAAATCACAGATAATTGTAAATAAATGATTTGACTAGAGAATAATTGCAGTAAAATAATGTCAAATTTGTATTTCCGGTGACCATAAAGGGATCATGGGGAGAACTGTAATACATTAGTTCATGGTTTCGGCAAATAAAAAATACTGGAGGATCTAGTTATCTCTGGAACATGAAAGCAAACTCTCGCGAGCAAATCAGTTGTCAAAATCTTGTTATTAACCAGTTTATACAAAAAGAGAACACGAGTCCCGTTACTGCGCTTCTCCAGAGTTGTGAAATTAAATCTTTTCAATAGGATTTCGCGAGGTGTAGTAGGCAGTGGATAAAATCCATCCGATTTAAAGCTTAAGAATCTTAAGAAACGATACTGAGTTTTTTAAAATTTTTTAGAGTGTACGTGGTAATACAGATACCAGATAACTGAGGCATGCTCCAATTTGCTTCGTATAAGAGAATATAATAATATAACGTGCTTATGATCAGAAGCAACTGGAATTCATGACTAGATCTCACTAGAAAGCCCAGCGTTCGGTAAGATCTCGATACTGTATCATTAATATGATTGACAAATGTGAGTCTGTAGTCAAACGTGACTCCTAGGTCCTTAACGCAGTTAACTCGCCTTAGAAAAGCAACGTTGATCTCATAATCATGCAGCAGGTGCATTCTACTTATTGAGAATGACATAACATTGCACTTGTCTACGTTCAGAAGCAGTTTTTTTTAGACACCAAGCATTTAATTTTGTGAGATCCAGTTCAAGGCTCAAGCAATCGCCAGGATTCCGTATGTCCCGGAATATTTTTAAATCGTCTGCATAGAATAGGTAGCTGTTATTCAACCAACATGTGATATCGTTAATAAAAACGTTAAAAATTAAGAAACCCAAATCAGATCCTTGAAGAACACCCGACGTTACTACAAGATTACTAGATCTACGACCACGTATTCAACATAGTGAGAGCTCTCAAAAAATTTAATAAGATTGTCAATAAAACCAAAGTCCGATAATTTGGAAAGTGAAACACCGTGATCAAGTCGATCGAATGCTTTGAAAAAATCTGTGTAAAAGACATCAACCTGAGTGTTAGAATCAATATACTCTGAGACATACTGCGCAATAGTACAAAGATTGGTCACGGTTGACTTTCCAGAAGCAAAAGCATGCTGCTGATCGATCACAAGAGGCGCTATGTAAATTGATATTTGTTCCTGAAGAATCCGCTTAAATATCTTTGCAAAATTGCACATTATCGCAATGGAGCAAAAATTTTCAACCTTGTCTCTATCATCCTTTTTAAAAACCGGACATCTTTTTGATTCCTTCCATAGATCAGGAAAAATACGTTTCTGAATGCATAAATTAAAAATTACAAGGAAAGGCTCCGCAAACGCCCAAGCCCAATTCCTTACGACAAATGAAGGAATGGAATCAGGACGTACTGTGAATTTGGTTTCCAATTTTTCACAGGCTTTCTCAACGTCTTTAGGCATTATTTTAATAATAAGATAGGATAAGAAATGCAACCATGACTAGAAGTAGGTACATAAGGAATAGAAACAATAGAGGACTCTTTGAATAATTTCGCAAATGAATTTAAGATGTTAGTAGGATTAATTACTTCCTGACCTTGATAAGACATAGCACATGCCAAATTTCCACCGTAGCAACTCTTTATTTTTTAATAAGGGAATTATCTCCTTAGTGAACCAAGATGAGTATTTACTATGCCTGAACAAAGTTCAAATAAAGATGTGGACATAATAATTCAAGTATTTGCAGTTTAATTAATAAAATGAATATTACCCCCCCCCCCTCAAAAAAAAAGCAAAACTTGAAAACACACACAAATAGGAAAATCAAAGAAAAATAGTATATATATATATATATATATATATATATATATATATATATATATATATATATATATATATATATATATAGATAGATAGATAGATAAATAGTTTAAAGGAACAGAATCACTTTGTTGCTCTACCTTTGTTCAATAATATAATCCTTGTGTCCTTAGTCTAATAACAATAATAAATTCAAACGTGTTGCATGAGTAACATTCATAAATACCAAATAATATTTAGAACAACCATCCCAAGGGTATAATAGTAACATATCTAAAAGGTGCGTGTTAAAGCGATTAACTCTTACCCGTTGAATAGGGAAAACCGGCGGATAAAAATTCCCCCAGGATAAATTTAACACGAAAAGTTACCTGGAGAGCGAACAATTAATATGTTAATTTTGTTTTGATTCTCTCACAGCAGGTTTGCTTCGAATTAAATCTTCCGTTTAGATAAACAGAAATCTCTAAATTTGAGTTGAATATTAATTTCCAACAAAATTTTCAACATTTAAATATATTTTGCTTGGATACCCCCGTCAAATGTTGAGAAAGTGATTTGAATTCGGACGTTTACGATTTTTCTTTAATTAAAATATATACTCCGCAAGGTAATTATTCGAAAAAGTTGAAACATCGAATTTTTGACGAATTTTTTTATGATTTTTTACATACCGCCTATTTTCAGGTCATAAAACACGAATAAGAATTTTTTTTTGTGATTTAGCATAGTTTTTTTCAAAAAAAATTTTCATTTTCACTTAAATAACTTATATTTTCCGATCACTACCTGTAAATCTTGGGGACTTCTAGTAAAATTTGGAAATACAGCACAATATCTATAGTTGATTCAGTGAGAGAATTCAAATTTGTGTAGAAATAATAAAAGGACGGAAAACAAAACATTATTTTTCTATACGTCGCTGAAAATGTGACATAGGTAGAGCAAGATAGAAAGAGAAAACCGAGACAAACGAATAATTTCGTTTTATAAATACAGTCTTTCTTTTGACTTCGATCAAAACATTATTTTATTGACATTGATTGTTCAGAGTTTTATTTACATTGTGTTTTGATAAATTTTGATCATTCAAATAATTTTTTAAAAAAGACTGTTTTATATAAAAGCTATTAATTGTTGTTTTATAATTTATTATGGGTAAATATGAATTAATTTATTAAAAAATTAAACCTAGACGTATAAACATATTTCATAAATGCCCGACACACGTATATAATTTGAAAATGTTTTTCGCACTACTTTATTCAGCAGTAATACTCAAGCATTAAAAATTAGAATAAAATAATGAGTTCGATTTGTTCTTTTAGAAAATGCTTAGTAAAATTCTTCACAGGCAAGCACAACAGCTTGTGCTTAATTTCGTGTGAGTATTTTGAGTTGGAGAAGGGAAACGGTGGTCCTGAAGATTCAGTCATCTGTCCGAAAGACAAAAAAACAATTTTTGATTTTTAAAATAAACATTTTCAATTAGGTATCATTATTTTTATAGAGAAAACATTGGCCTTAAAATTTCAAGGAAATGAATTGTAAAAAAAAGAAAACCATGCAATTATTTCTTCTCCTGGAAAAGATAAACCTTGTCGCAAAAAAAAATCACACATGTTCTCGAAAGATCCAAAATTGAAGTTCAAAATACACTCTACAATATGTACTACTAAGAAAGTAAGAGTATAATCTCGGTTATAATATAAGCTAACCTTGAAAGTAACATCCTTGGTATATATTTAATAAGCTTTATTATTATTATTATTTATTATTTTTATAAAAGCACGTTACTCTAAAAAGTTTAAATACTGAACTCACCAAGAAAAAGATTGTGTCTGTGGATAAATCGTCTTTAAGTATTCTGCTTAAGAAGCTGAGATTAAAATACAAAACGTCTTGACAGACTGTGAAATATATATTTTTTTAACCGACTTCTGAAAGGAGGTTCTCAATTCGTCGACTATGTATTTTTTTATGTATGAACACCGATTACTCCAGAATGGCGGCACCGATTTGAATGAAATTTTTTACGTTATGTTCAGGAAATTGCTGCGATGGTCCCATATTTTTTTGGATGAAATTGGTGCAGTCAAATCTAAGATGGCGCTGACAATATGGCGCACAAAAAAAGTAACTTTTTCCGATTTTCTCCAACATTGGTATGGGAGAATTTCCCAGGTCGTACACAATGAAACTGAAATTATTAAAAAAAAATTCAATGTGGTCGATCCAATATGGCGGACAAGAAAATTTAATTTTGTCCGATTTTGTCCAAAATTGGTGTGGGGAAGTTTTTGAGATCGCACATAATGAACCCAAAATATTTTTAAAAAGTTCATTATGGCGGATACAATATCGCGGACAAAAAAATCAATTTTATCCGATTTTTTCCAAAATTGGTACAGGAGAGTTTGCGGGGTCGCACATGACGAATTTAAAATTATTTTTAAGAAATTCAATATGGCGCATACAATATGGCGGACGAAAACATCAGTTTTGTTCGATTTTCTCCAAAATTGGTATGGGAGAGTTTTTGGAGTCACACATAACGAATCTGAAATTACTTTTGAAAAATTCAATAAAGCGAAAAAAAAATAATTTTATCCGATTTTTTCAAATTGATATAAGAGAGTTTTTGGGATCGCACATTACCAATCTGACATTATTTAAAAAAAAATTAAATATGCCGGATCCTAGATGGCGGATTATTGATTCTACATTTCTCGATTTTGTCTAAAATCAGTATTGGGGGATTTTTTTAGTGTTAATTACGAATTTAAAATATTTTTTGAAAAACTCAATCTGGCGGATTGTCCTAAAAATTTTACATCTTTTGATTTTCTTCGAAACTGATATAGGAGGGTTCTTGACGGTTCTGTTAACGATTGGCAATCGGATTCTGAACGTTTACCCATATTTTAAGCTACAGTACTGGAACGACCACAATTAATTACTTTGAAATGCCAAGTTCTAAATCCAAATGGAATTTAATATCCACGAATCCAAGTCAACGTGACAATATCGCAGAGTAAATAACACATACCCCCAAAAAAAAGGTAAGCGACAGGCCAACATTTTTTTTTACTTTTTATGAAAAATTCGCATTTTTCCAAATTTTTGTATGCAAACGTTTTTATAAAATGATTAATATTTGTGTTATATTAGTGAAAGTCTTATTTTTTTTTGAAAAACCACGTTAAATAGCGAAAAAAAACTTAATATGCGTGTTCTACGACCCGGAAATAAAAAGTATGTAAAAAATCATCGAAAAATTCGATGGTTCCATTTTCCGAATAATTACCCTTCGCAAATATAATTTCACTAGTTTTCATATAGCCTGGATAATTTTAAAAGACTTTGATCAAAAATCACTAAAATCGATGCTTTTCAATATCCTAATCGGAATTAATAATGTAATAATTGAAGAATTATTTTCCCAGAATTCAATGGTCTACAAAAATTTGAAAAAATTACTAAATGTACCCTTTAATCGACAATTTTCTTTCCGCTTTCTAGTTTTCGTGCCTTGTTTTTAATTAATATCCCCTTTTCTACAAAACAATTAATCAAAATTCCCATTTTCTTATTATCCAAGTGAAAAAACACGCGCTTTAAAATTAGAAAACTCCTGTTTTTCCACTTAGACAATAGAAACCTCTATACGTGAGCCTATTCTTATCAAATTAACCACTCCTTTGGAGTCCTGTGGTGTAAATTAATTTTCGTCTTTTTTCTTTCACCCTGTGTGTGGTGATTTTGTTTTTGTTTTTCACCTGTCTCTTGTTTAATTAAAAGACTTAAATAGGAAAATAGACAAGGGGGACAGGAATACATTTCGCTCGATTTTAAATACTATTTATAAATATAGTATAGTTTTATTTAAAATATGTTAGAAAAATATTATTTTAAAGAGTTCACAAAAAGCAGGGGCGATAAGGAATTAAGACGTTCAAGGATTTTTATTGCATAAATCTTTCAATTGGTCATTTAAATTGAGTGCTATTAAATTAGAGGGGTGGCAATTTGAAGATAGGGGTGATAATGCAACCCTTTCAGTTTTTTAAATATAACTCGAAAACGAAACAAAAATCGGGTATAGTTAATAGAAAACTTTTTGTAGAGAATCAAATTTTCCATCGAACCGATTAAGAAAATGATTTTTTTTACTATATAAACATTGAAAAAAACAACGAACAAAAAAAAATCCAATTTTTTGTTCTCTGGTCATTCTTTTGCTTGTAACTTTTTTTGTAGCATAGATACGTAGAAACACTGGTCCACAGAAAAAAAATAGATGAATTTTCCTTTAAAACAGTGTATTGGAAAAGTAATTTTTATTAAAATTGACGGAGATATAACAATTTTTTCGGTCTTTACCGCGTTTGCCTTGATATTGTTTTAAATCTTATTTTTTGCAACAAATTTGAATTTTACTTAATAAAAAAATGTATTCCAAGTGTATCTGTTAATAAAGGAATAATAATTTTAACAAATCTATTAAATTTTAATGGGTTTTAAAAAATGTATGTATCTTCTTTGAAACATTAAGTCGGGATAGATCCAAAGACTTGTTTACTCTGAAGATGGACACAAGCTTGAAAATGATAAAATTCTATTTGGCTTTTAAGCCATCAATTTAAGGAAGGAAATGACCGCAATTATTGGTCCAATAGTCAGTCTCGGAGGGATCTATAGTGTTGTCCTGGTGTTCTGGTGAGGCTGTGGGAATGCTGTATTAACATGTTAGTAGAGTAGTGGTTTCTATCCATATATTATGTAGTGGTGTTTTAAATGAAGGTGTCAAAGGTATTACACCTTAATTGGACAGTTACTTATACTAAAATATTGCTTTTTTTTATCTGAAATATGAAAATAAGTTTTCAACGAGTCGAAGCTAAAAAACAGTTCGCATCGAACAGATGGAGCATTTCTAGCTACGTCCAACAGCCAGCAGAAAGCGAGTGCGAGCACCTTTAAGTATTTATTTTCTCTCTCTTTCTCCCCTTCTCGGCCCTTACGCATTGCACGCTACATGGACACACTCTAAGGATCTCTATCGTTACTCATACTACTGGAACAGCTACTCCGAAGTAAGATTGTTTTGAAAATAGGGAAAAAGAGTAAGGGGGCAGCATCAGCGGTAGCAATATTCTAGAGGTTAAAGCTATTTACAGTACGTGTCAGTATATTTTTCGTTATAGTATAGCTCAAGTCAATGTTACTGATATCTCAAATTTATATTTTATAATGGAGAATGATAAAAATATATCGACTCAAGTCAATAGAGTGCTAAAAACGCAGAGTATTGCAACTGTTACTGCTGCTAGTGTAAAATGAAACGATGGTAAACGTACATTATTAAGTGGTACTCAAAGTCTTCAAACGCACATTTCATGTTATTAAGTATACATTTCTGAATCAAATATTGCTGCATAAAACAAAAAAAAATTATCTACACATGATTCAAATATTGTGGGACCAAGTAGAACGAAGCAAAAAGTCAGTTTACGCGACAATGAAGCTTAAGAAGACATAGCTTCTGCATCAGGATTTATTATAGCGTCTTTATATGGGGCAAAGTCCAATAACACTCTCAGTAGCTGTCGTTTCCAACTATTTTGCAAATTTTATAAGAGTGCAGTTTTCTCTGGTTCAATTACCGCCAACGCGTGATGCCGTCAGACAGCATGGTTTGAGAACATATTTTCAAATGCAGCAGTGAAACGAAAAAATCCTTTTGGCTGGGATTATAAAAAATCTAAATATGGTTTGATAGCTAATGACACTAGTAAACCTCCTGCTCCAGAGATTCTGCTTTAAAAAATGGCTTGTGAATGAACTACAAGCTGCCATGGAAACTGTGGTTAACAAAAATTAGGAATGACTTGCTCTATGTTTTGCAAAGAATGTATAAGTATCAATTGCGACAATTTACAAGAAGTAGAGACTTTAGAAGAGGATGTCCTGAATACGTAGAAGAACATATTGAAATTCAATTTGTATAATTTATATAATTAATGAATATTGAATAGTTTAATATAATAATATTTTTATTGCACAAAAAAGTCATCTACATATGTCAGATAGAAAAAAAAACAATATTTTAGTTCAATTAACTATCCCAGTATATAAAAACTCGTCACAATTTAAAAGATTTCTTGAAATTCACATTTATTATTAATAAATTGACTTGAAATACATTTTTTATTATGTAAAAATCAATTTTGTTTTAAAAAATAAAAATGAAAACAATATCCAGGCAAACGCGATAAAAATTTAAAAAAAATTATTTTGAACGACTATATCGTAGTAAATTTTAATCGAAATTACTTTTCCAATACTCCGTTTTAAAGGAAATTTCGTCTACTTTTCTGTGAAGTAATAAAGCAAGAAAAAAAAAACAAAAAAACTGGATTTTTTGTTTTTTTTACTTATTGATTTTTTCAATATTTATCTGGTAAAAAATCGTTTTTTATTTCCTTATTAGTTTCCTTATTAACTATACCCTAATTTTGTTTCGTTTTCGAGTTATATTTAGAAAACTAAAAGGGTCGCATTTTCACCACTATCTCCAAATTTCACTTTCTAATTTAATAGCACTCCGCGGTTTTCTCATTTTAAATAACCAATTAAACAACTTATGCAATAAAAACCATTGAAACTCTTAGTTCCTTTCTACATGACATAATCAATAAATAGCCTATCAGAATTTTTTCGTTTTTGATTCTTAAAATCTAAAACATCAGAATTAATTCAGACTTGTTTAATTCCTGTTAAATTATAGATTAGTTTTTGAATTTTTATTTATAAAATAAAACATTTTTTTAGCCTTGCACTGAAATTTTCAATTACTCGCAGTGATTCTTGGCTTTAGAACATTTAAGTTGTGTGATAACGAGTTGAAAACCTTACTTTTTAAGTAGTCCCATAGAAAAAAATCAGCAGGTGCTGAATCTGGACGTCGCGGTAGTGCCCAATTTAAAACTTTTTTTGGAAGTCTAGTATCGTCCATTCGTTGAACATGTCCGTACCATCTAAGTTGGTTGATTTTAAGATCTTCTCTTATCTTATGCTTAACGCCCATAATTTCTTGGATTCTTTCATTTCTGACTCTGTCCATTCTGGATTTTCCAGCCGCTCTTCTCCAATCCATTTCTATAGCTTCCAGTGTTCTTAGAGTTCTTTCTTTCAATGGCCATACTTCACTTCCATAAGTGACAATGCTTTTAACAATACTATTAAAGATCTTGTGTTTGTTTTCTTTGGATATTGTTTTATCCCATAATATGCTGTTCAACTGTCTAATAGCTTGTCGTTCCTTGTTGTTTCTATGCTTGATTTCTTCGTCAAGTTTGCCGTCGTTGATTATATGCATTCCGAGATACTTATATTTCTCACAGTGATTTATTTCCTGCTTCTGTTGCTCCAGAATCAAGTTTTGTTGCTGTCCCCCAATACACATGTATTCCGTTTTTCTGATGTTAACTCTAGTTCCCACTTTTGATATTCTTCTATTAGCTTACCAGCCATGTATTCTAGATCTTCGTAGTCTTGTGCCAGGTCGTCTGCGAAACACAATGTGTATAGTATGGAATCGTTTAGTGGAATGCCCATATTTTCGCACTTTCTTTTCCATGTTTTTAACGCTTGTTCCAAGTAGATTTTAAACAAGGTTGGAAACAAACAACATCCCGTTTTATACACTTTGTTAATTTTGACTTTTGTTACTGGATACGCTAATTTACTTGCTTTATTGTATTGGTTGATATCCAGTGTTTACTACTTTTTGTTTGGTTATATTTAGTTCTTTGTTATAATTTTTTTGTGACACAGGAATAATAATTAGTCGATAATTGAATGAATTATATGCAGAAATTTTGTGGGTATAAGGGTGACTAGAGGTACCGTGTACTGTAATATCTGAATGGGAAGGTTTGTGATATATGGAGAATTCATGTCTATGGTTAATTTTAGTTATTATTCAATCTAAAAAGTAGATGGAGTTGTTTTGTGTTATTTCTAAGGTAAATTTTATATTTGTATGTAAATTATTAATAAAATCAGAGTTTGGAGATTTCTGTCACTATCTAGGAAACGAGCAAAAATGTCATCAACATACCGATACCAGTAAAGCACATTTTTATTTTGATCATTTTGGTAAATTTTGTTTTCTAGGATATCCATAAATATTTCGGCAAGGAGCGGACTCAAAGGATTTCCCATTACTAACCCTTCCTTAGATTAATAAATTTCGCTATTGAATTCAAAGTAGTTTTAGTCTAAGCATATAGAAAGTGTACCCAAATTATCATGTTGTACGATCTAGTTTGTATTATTGTTAATCAGTAAGTTTTCAAAAATACTTATTACATAATTCAGAGGGAAAGATTTTTTACGTCAAAAGAAACATACGTTGTATTATTTAACTATTATATAACGGATTTAAATCAAGTAACGGCTAACACAATACAAAAACGAAAAGCATACCCTTTATTACATTTACGTATTAAGAAAAAACACTAACTTCACATAAAATCTCCATCCACTATATTAAAGTTAAACCAACCAGTTTTTTCACGCCTGTAATTTTTCCAAAAATATTACTTACCGTGTTGAAAATACATTAATACTATTTATATAGGACATGTATTTTTTTTAACTTAAAACTAGGTAAAGCTTCTAATTCAACTTTCTAATTATTAATACGTTTTAAAAAACATACAAAAATATCTTGATGCATTGTACTTTTCCAGATGCTCTTTGCATGCACCGAAACATAATGGCATTAAAAAGTATCACGAAAACAGCATATGAATAACATGATTCGAAGCAATTTTCCACTGAAGCCTCAATAAATTAAACAAAACATCAATTCAAATCTGAACCAATATTAGAGCAACAAAAACAAATGCAATCGAAACCAAAAATACTACAAATTCATGTCAGCTGGTCATGTCATACTCTATTATAGAGTTTCTTACATGTTAGCTTGCAGTGGCGACTCGTCAATGTTACATGAAATTTTTTAATTATTTTTCTTTGTTCGTCAAATTGGAACTGTCTAATATGTATTTAAATATTAACAAATCTATTTAAGAAGCTAGTCAATTAACAAATAACTAAAAATACGTTTTTCTTATGTAAGTTGAAGGACACAAAATATTAGCGAGTTCAGCTATATGTAAATTAAGCCTGTTTTTCATAATTTATAATAATTATAATTAGTGCAAAAAAACCGTTTATGATTTGTTGATAATTATTTCGCACCAAAACTGACACTTGCTTTTAATAGAACAACATAAAAAAAATTCGTAAAATTTATTACAAACATAATACAAATCTAGAGTGAATCTGTCGTGAAAAAGGCCGAATGTATTTTTGGGTTTTTTCGATACGCTAATTTTAACGATATATATATATATATATATATATATATATATATATATATATATATATATATATATATATATACACAATTGCATTACTTTACTCGAGCACTAAAACACCTGTCCCACTGAAATAAAACTGGACCATTATTTATTAGATTCCATGCCTTAATTGTGTGTATATATAGGACAAACTTTCAGAAACATTTCAGGTAGAATAGGTTCCTACAAGAGAGATTGTAATAGAGGAGTGCTTTCTTGTGCTCTCGCTGAACATGTTTTAAATAAGAGTCATGTTTCAGAGACCGAAAATTATAGCAAAAGAAAACAGCTTGCATAAAAGAGTCTTCCTAGAAATGGTTCATATAAAGAACGAGCCAGTTTTCATGAACAAAAGAGGAGACATAGAAACCCTCAGCATCATATAAAGGGTGTTTTTTTATAGAGGTATAAACCTTTAAGTTGGCAATACTTTTTTAACTGGCGGCCATTTTGTCAGCTGTCAAATGATTTATGTTTAGTTTGGTTTGGCATTTCAACATGAATAGACTGACGCCTGAACAACGCTTCCAAATTGTGCAAATTTATTTTGAAAATCATGGTTCTGTTCGAAATACGTATCGCGCACTATGTCCATTTTACGGTGAACATAATCGTCCATCAGAGCAATTAATTCGATTAACTATGGAACGTTTTCGCACCACGTTTACTCTAAATGATAATACGCATCCACAGAGACGTCGTACAGTGCGTACAGAAGAAGTCATTGCTGCTGTAGAGCGTAGCGTAGAGGAAGACCTGAATCAGTCTATCCGCCATCGTGCACAGGAATTGGATATTTGTCCATTCACTTTATGGAAGATTTTGCGGAAAGATCTTGGTTTGCGTGCTTACAAAATCCAACTCGTGCAAAAATTGAAGCCACACGATCACCTAGCAAGGCGTAGATTCGGTGAATGCGCCCAAAACAAGATTGCCGTTGATCCCCCTTTTCGTAAGCGAATTTTGTTTAGCGATGAAGCTCACTTTTGTTTGAATGGATACGTCAATAAACAAAACTGCCGTATTTGGAGTGATGATAATCCTCAAGTGTATGTTGTGACACCGTTACATCCAGAAAAACTGACTGTTTGGTGTGCTTTATGGGCTGGTGGAATCATTGGTCCGTACTTCTTTAAAAACGATGCTGGTCAGAACATTACAGTCAATGGTGACCGCTATAGAGCCATGATTACTGACTTTTTCGTTCATCAACTGAACAACCATGATGTGCATAAGCTGTGGTTTCAACAAGACGGTGCAACATGTCACACAGCTCGTGCCACAATTGATTTATTGAAGGAAACGTTAAGTTTCACGTTCCGGATCCGTGAATTGGCCTCCAATACTATTTTCTGTGGGGATATGTGAAGTCGCTAGTCTACGCCAATAAGTCCGAAACGATTGATCACTTGGAGGACAACATTCGCCGCGCCGATATACAGCCACAATTGTTGGAAAAAGTCAACAAAAATTGGACCTCCAGATTAGACTACATCCGAGGCAGCCGTGGCGGTCATATGTCAGAAGTCATATTTAAATTATAATGCCAGAAGGTTATCTTTCGAATAAAGTAAATTTCATGTCAATTTAAAAAATTCATCTTTGTTTTATTTCATTTAAAAGTTCTATACTTCTATAAAAAACACCCTTTAGAATTACTTCCTACAACTAGAAAGTAATGACAATCGGTCCCCCAAGTGCAATCTTTCCAGTAGATTTCGTTTAGTCGCTGTTCTGATTGTTATTATCACACTTGTCCAACCAGGTGGGGAGGTTGCCGTTTTTGACTTCTCAATTACATTAAACCTTAACAGTTACGACATAATTAAGTTGCAATCTTTATCCTTTATCTACCTTTGATGTAATAACATAATATTTTTTGGAACCATTGCCTCCGCTAACGGAACGATAACCAGCATTTGGGCAGTGTATGCATTAACTATTAAAAGGGGTTTTTGACGCCAACTGTCAATTTCATTCATTCATATTAAAATGGCGTTTTGACAGCGTCCACGTGCTCGAAATTAAGTTCTCAAATAAGTTAAAGAATGTTTCTCTTTTGGAACATTTATTTTTGTTATAATATGTAATCCTAGTGTAAAGTATATTATGAAGGATTGTGTTGTACAAAACCTGGTTTTTTAAACATAATTACTTTGGTAGGTCTTTTCTTTACTTTTATTTTACGATAAATAGATTTAAGGTGATTTTCTCTTTTGTAGAAGTTCTGATAGAGACAAATGAGGATTTATAAATTCCATGCTTCAAAACTCGATAAAAATGCAAAAAAATGCTAACAAATGTCGTTTTTTGCGATTTTGACTATGTTTCACCACTTTTAAAAATCTGAAAAAACTCATGGACATAGTTTGGCGTCTAAAAAACAACATATTTTTTTTCGGCCCTGCTATTGTCCTAGTTTTTATTTTATTGAATTTAAAAATTTTTGAACATCCATAAAAATTTGAATTTCGCGCCAAAAATTTTTGTAAAAAATATTTTGTTATAGGCAATAAAAAAACATACAAAATGAAAAAAAAAATAAGTTTCTACGATGATTATAATCGAAGATATCGCCAAAAAAACGAAAAAATACGTTTTATTTTTTTTTTTTTGAGGTTATGTGACGACCCTCTTAATCGGCTAGACCCTTTAGCAACTTTATATCCATTTACTCAAATATATATCTCTTACTGTTCCCAAAATTCCTCTACTGGTCATCCTTATCTTGAACACTGTATCTCTATAAAAAAAAAACTCTTTAACCGCTGTCGTACATTTACAATACTCAATTTTAACCAAATTCATCAGTGCTATGAGATGGCAACTTCCACACTAAAAACAACAATTAAAAACCCATTGTCCAATAATTTTTCTTACATACAAAAAACTACATGAAGTGTTTAGTCTCCGCCTATGTGTTTTTACATGTTTTAAAACCAATAGCGTACACAAGTAGGACATGGGATAGTATGCAGATGTTCTTTCTAACTTTACGTTTTACTTCACGTTTTCCGGGGCTATATTACAAGTAAAGCTTTGTAGATAATTGAACCGAGCTTGGTGCTGACCTTTTGAAGGAGGTCAGCTGATTACATGAAAGTTCGTACTAAAGTCGGGTCCTGATTGAATGGAAATTTCAGAGCTGTTTTAGTTTTGCTTTAATTTAATAGTGGTCTAAATTTATGAGCTAAGGTGTGGATCGTAGAATGAATGTTATTGTAAAGCCATGTTGCCAAGTTTCCAAGATATATTGATTTTAATTGGATATTTTATAGAGCTTATTACAAAATTTGCTTTGTAATTTTGTAGGGCAAAAAGAGTGGAAACAAAATGGGAATATTTAAGATTTAATATTTTTATTCTTATTGCTGCTTACATTGAAAATAACATAATTGAAATAGTAAATAAGAGGTAATATTTTCTGAGTTATATGAATATTGCTGCTTATATTGAATATAATGTAGTTAAAATAGTAAATAAAAGTTTTATAAATATTTTCTTAAGAGATACCGCAAGCAAGTAATTTTCCAATCCCAATATCTAAGTAGATCAACATTGAGGAGTAAGTTATGATATCTTCTAGAGTTTAAGGAAAATTTCGATTCTTTAGCTACTCTGAGCGGCCGGTTATGCATAGATCACTATAGAAAATTTTACTCCATCCGATGCTTAAAATATCGATCAACCAATAGACTCAGATTACTACCCTGTGGTGCCCTGTTTTTTGCTTTAAATTTTTATTACTAATATCCACATACTGCACTGTCTGTTAGGTATGATTTCAAAATCAGCTGGTTTATTTACTAGAATAAAATGATTTATCCGATCAAATGCTTCTAAAAAGTCAGTATAGACCGCATCAACTAGCATATAATTCCAATGCTACGTTTGTAAGTTGATGTAAAGAAACTGAAACGTGTTAATATGGCAATAATAACTATATAACTTGATAAAACAGGTTACAAAACATGGACATGAAGAAATTCTAGCCGTCTTCTCTATATTTGATACACGTTAAGACTAGAATTAAATTTGACCAAAGCGATGCAAGTCAAAGCAGAATATGCGGACTCCAGAGGTAATCATCTTCATAGCAATACTGAAAACAATAAGAGGATATTAGTACCAGTAAATATAATCAAAGAAAACTGCAAGCGGATTGTCTCAAATATTTATACCGACGCAGGCTAGAAAATAAATTAGAAAACGATATAGATACATATATCTTTTTGCCTTATACAAATACATCAAAGAAACTATATATGAAGCAGCACAAGAAGCTTATGGAGAAGAAATATAAGTACCAGGAAGGTATGATGGAATAGCATTACAAATCCAGGAAAAGTGAATGCTTAGAAATGATGTCTAAGGAATGAAATGTCAGAAAAATACTAATACTACAAAAATCAAAAAAATAATGGTAAAAGAGAAACAACAAAGCAAAGGAAGCGTGAGACCATAAATGCAATGAAAACATTGCACTGAAGCCTGGAAATTAATTAACAGTGTCAAAAATAATAAAAAAGTAGATACAAATAAGAACAATATTTGTAGGAAAATAAGAGAAGTCCAAAAAACATTTATTAGCAGTAAATAACGTGCCAAATTAAGTAAATCTATGGAATACCAAATATTAATAATACTACAATAACATCACTGATAGAACTGGGCAATAAAATATTAATCAAAATAATATGAATAACACCTAAATGATATCAACGCTGATCAACTCAACCCAAACTTAAAGAGAACCTAAAAATAATAATTAAACATAGAAAAGGAAAGACACAATACTTATACACCTAAGTTACATACACTGATACAAATTTTGGATTTTTTTTATAGAAGCAATTGAAGAAAAAGAAGAAAATACAATTTTCTTATTTGTTTATCAAAGACGTGTTGAAAAACAACATATTTGACTTTTATAGACGTGAAAGTTCTGAAGAAATCCGAAAGAAAATTATATAGTTCAGTAACATTGTTTAAACAGAATATATATATATATATATATATATATATATATATATATATATATATATATATATATATATATATATATATATACAAGGGCGCAGTTATTGCTCTTTGAAAACAAATATTAACGATACGCACTTGAGATCTGAAAATGATTCGCCTAAATAGATATTGTGAGCTCTTATATCATAAAATTTTATGGTAAAAATGAGCTTCATGTAACCACCTCCTTCTCTCATACAGCCACTTTAAGTCTATTTACGAATTCCATAAATTTATCGCAAATAAGAGTTTTGACTGACTGTCGGGAAGTTTCCATATATTTCATCTCCGTGGCTAAAAATGGAGAGCACCAACGAGTCAGAGCTAATTTTTGAGCTTTATAGACAAATTATGGAGGTAAATGTAAAGAAGTTTTAATCTAACATAAATCTTCTGACCACAGTGGAAAACATTCTTATCAAATCGGAATGCACTGTCAATAATAACACTCAGATTTTTAACACTATCTTTAATAGGTAGAACTGAATAGCTAATCTTTGTGTTTATAAAATTTTTAACTTTCTCTATATTAGTTTTTTCCCAAATAACATTATATGCTATTTTTTTTGGATAAGGATACAAGGAATGTGGTGTGGTGTTATCCGCATAGCACTGCAACTTACATCATCTTAAGGCGCTTGGTAAACACGAAGTGCAGATTGCATATAACAAAAGATCCCTGCAGTATACCAGAATTTATGGGTAGCTTTTCTGAAATCTCGCTACCCAGTTTAACGCATTGCTTTCGACCCTCTAAGAAACACCTAAAAAATGCAATGTCATGATCACTAAGACCGATATGCCAATAGCAATCGATGGTCTAGAGTGTCAAACGCTTTCGAAAAGTCGAGCAGTGTTAAGACTGTTATTTCTCCTGAATCAGTCGCTGCAAATTTATCATCACTGACATTGGCCAGAGCAGTAAAACAATCGTGGTTCTTTCTAAATCTACACTGTTTGAGGCAGTATTCGCTTAACTTTTACGTGCTCTATAAGCTGTTTGTTAATTAGTTTTTTCAAGTATTTTTGATATACAGGGCAACAAGACGAAGATCTCGAAATTTACGGGACCATTAACTTTTGGCAATGACACAAGCAGAGCCATCTTTCAGCTTTATGGATAAATAGAATTTAATCGACATGCATTCAATATATACATATGTAAGGCAAGTCAGAATGAAAGGACTGGTTTATACTTTATTTTAGAAATTATCTTCCCTATCTTTAACTCTGTTTCTACTTTAAATTTAAAATTACGAATTACAACTCCTTTTACACCACTTCCATAAAGATTTCATTGAATAGGATATAGAAGATTTAAAAAAATCTGTTTATTAAATTAGGATCTTTAAGATTTTTAGGGATATCAACTTTGTTATTACAATATTGGATTTTTTCAAGTGCCGCCATATGTATTTTGATAGACGTATCTTCGCATCTACAGAGGCAATTTTTTTCGTTACGATTAGTTAGAGTTGTGAGGTTGCGAAGAGATTTATGATATTCCCAGTGTCCACTATTTTTTTTAATTTACTTAAGGCATTATTTGATGGTCAGATATATAGGCAGATAAATGGCGCTGCCATGGGCTCTTCAGTATCTCCAGCTGTAGCAAATCTATTCATGATCTATTTCGAAAAGTTCTTGAAAAATTCCATCTCAAACCCAAACTCTGTTACCGCTATGTTGACGATATATTTGTAATATGGCCTCATGGCAAACAACAGATCAACTGCTTCCATGAGTTTCTTAATTCTATCCACACAAAGATACAGTTTACTCTGGAACTTGGGGAAAATAATTAGCTTCCATTTCTAGACGTCCTCGTAACCAAAACAATGGATGGAGATCTGCGATAATTAGTATATCGAAAACCAACCCACACGGACAGATACATGAATGTTGATTCTCATCATCACCCCTCACAAATAAGGGCGTATCCAATATCCTAATAACAAGATCCCTTCGCCTAACTGACGACCAGGGAAAAGAAAAGGAACTGTCACACACCAAAAGGGCCTTCAAACAAAACAGCTACAAGACACCAACCATAAATAAGGCGATAAAATTGCAATAAAAACCAATGCAAGAAACAAGGCCACCTGCCGAGGGTATACAAATCACCATACTTCCTTACATAAAAGGCACAATAGACAAAATCGGCAGATTGCTCCGGACATATAACATATCTACCCCCTACAAACCACACCAAACAATAGGCTCTTCTTTAACAAATCCAAAAGACAAAATCAATCTAGAAAATCAAGACGTATGTAAAATCACATATAGCACCTGCAATAAAACATACATAGGCCAGATCAACAGAAGAATCTCAGCGAGATAATAAGAACATAAGAAACAAACAGACGACATCAGCATTCTTCCAACACCAGCACGAAACAGGACACAAAATTGATTCTGATACCTGCCAGCAAGTCGCTAATATAGAATGCTACAAGGCAAGACTCATCCGTGAATCCATCGAAATTGAAAAGAACGGCACTCTGAATAAGAGAGACGATGCACTTAACCTTCCTTCTACTTGGAACTCTCTCTTTCAGCAGGACCATCGCACTGACACGGATGCCAGACTTAAACTGACACCAACGGCGGCACTCGAGAGGGAGTCCGAGCCAACGCCAACCAACCATTACTATCTGCAACCGCGTATAAAGCACGCTGCACCTTGAATTTTTTTCAGTTGACATACAACCAGCAAGCACAGAAGATGCCAAATGAGATTTTGGCGAAACGTCTGCAAACTTCTAGAAGAAACCAAACGAACGAAAGAATATATTCCCGAATTAATACTGAATCATGGTAAAGAACCATGACTGAAATTGCGTCCAAGAAATAAACTACAATCTGGTATCAGAAATATCTACATCCTGCCAACATATAGCGAAATAAGCGGGTCTAGATTCATCACAACTTCACTGTGAAACTATGAGAATATCAAAACGCCTGGATACCTACCATTGATGAACTTTTTTATTGCCAATACAAACTTTTTCTTCAGACCAAATAATGCATAATCCATGGGGTATTCTCTCTTATCAATAATCATAAACATCTATATATATATATATATATATATATATATATATATATATATATATATATATATATATATATATATATGTTTAATTAATAACTAAAGATGCAAAATAATTTGTTCAAACATTTCAATCAATCAAATGGCATTAAATCGATGTTTAAGTCGGATCTCCCCTTTCCTAAAATGATTTTCAGGTAAATATGTTGTTCACAATTTCGAAATCGAGAGCGTTCTAAACACCTATATCAATTTAAGCATGAAATATTTATTGTTTTCAGTGAAAACGTGGCCCATTTTCGCCAAATCCGATACCCGTCTATGTAAATGGACGAATAGGGCTGAATACGAATCAGGATTTTGTAATTGGCAGGGAAAACTAAGGATTTTCGTATTTTCAGTTCTGCCTTCGGTATTTATTTATAAAATAAGATTTTATTTGAACTTTTTATGTTTAAAGTTTCAGCGCATGAAATCCAGAGGTGCTGAAACACATAAATAATTTAAGAAATGTAAATCGTTGAATAAAATTTTGCTTATTACTGTAAGAGTTTAAAAATGCAATTTAGAGTTTTACTGTAGAATGCAACATTATTCTCATTTTTGAAAGAAGGGTTTCCTGGTTGATATGGAAAAATTACCAAAACTTTAAAATTGTAGTAAATAATCAATAGGATGAATATTTTATTATATACTTATACATAGTTGGGAGAAAAGAGAAACCATAGGGATAAATTTGGTTAATATCTCAGTGTTTGTAGTTACTGGGTATATAATAATAATAATAATAAAATAATTATACAGATGCTTGATAATAATAATAATAATTCTGACGGATCAAAAAGTAGCTCATAATAGACCAGACATTATACTAATGGATAAAATTTCTAGGCGAACTACACTAATCGACATTGCTGTACCTAACAACAACATAAGGCCAAAATACATCGAGAAGATCGCCAAATACAGAGATCTGGAGGTCGAAATCCGAAGACAATGGGCAATGAACAGCGTCCAAACGATTCCTATAATACTGTCAACAACTGGAGTGATACCAAAGAATCTCCTACAGAACATCATGGGACTCGGCCTTAGTAAGCATCTGTATAAGCCGATGCAGAAAGCAATTCTTCTAGCAACCGCGCGAACCGTCCGAAAGTTCGTAGGAAATACAGCAGACAACGTCACCTAGGACCCGATAACATGGAAAGGGTTCCCACAGAGTTTCATACTTTTGGTGTCTTTGTATGCCTGGTATGAGTAAATAATCCGTGGAGGGATTGCGAAGCCGTTTGGCTTGTAAGTCATGATAATAATAAGGGGAATATTTCAGGGCAATTCACTTGCGGTTCTGCCATGCAAAGAACCCACTATCACGCCGTTTGAACTTAACCAGATACGGCTTTAGTGTTAGAAATAACAACGAAGAGGTAGTAAGAGTTAATCATCTTCTATATATGGATGATCTTAAACTGATGGCTGCTACCAGAAACCAGCTCCGGGGATATCGGAATGCAATTTGGACTTGACAAGTGCCGTATTTTGAACATCGTTAAAGAGAAGATACAACCGGGGGCTTTTGAAATGCAGAACGGTAAAACTATAGCTGCAATAGAAGTAGACTAAACATACAAATATCTAGGTATGCAACAGGCTAAAAGAATTGCCCATGGCACCATGAAGGCCGAATTGAGAGCCGAATTTGTCTGGAGGGTAAGGCGGGTATTACGAACTAATTTAAATAGTAGAAATTTGTTTTAAGGCGCTCAACACTTATGCTTGCTCTGCGCTGAGCTACTCTTTTGGAATTGTAAAGTGGAGCAGGATGGACATCCGAAATCTGCAAAGAAAAATAAGGACATTCCCAACAAAAGCACACCATTACCACCCTCGGAGTGCTATTGAACGTACAGTGCTTCCAAGACACCAAGGAGGAAGAGGATTGGGGGATATTGGTAAGCAGCTCGACCAACAAATAATAAACTTACGTTCATATTTCCACAGGTTAGTGGACTCTTCCACACTACATTGAGCAATATGCGAGGCAGACGATTCAACGCCGCTACAGTTGAGGGAACAAGATATTGCTTCTCAATACCCAACCGAACTAAGAGAAGTTACAAACCTGGCTATGGAAGCCACTTTATGGACGGCATCCAAATGAGGTCAATCAGGACAATGTCGACAACTCTGTGTCGAACTACTGGTTGTTTTCAGGACAGATGTTTCCGGAAACGGAGGGCTTCTTGTTAGCTATCCAAGACCAGGTTATTCCGACGAAGAACTATCGGAAGTTCATCATTAGAGATCCCTCAATAGAAAATGACCAATGCAGATATGACTGTCGAACATCGGAGTAAATTCAGCACATAACTAGAGAATGCCAAGCGTTTGCCGCAACCGAGTATACGGAAAGACACGATTCAGCCGCTAAGATACTTCACCAAGAGTTAGCAGAAAAGTTAAACCTATTACAGGTAGGAAAAGTGCCTTATTACAAGTACAATCCGGAGCCTATTCTTGAGAACAACCAGTTCAAACAGACACCCTCGGCCCTATTTCAACATCACCAAACAACCGGTCATACCATCGATTTCGAAAAAGCAAAAGAAATAGCACCAGTACAGAACTACAAGGTACGCGTCATAAGAGAGGCCCTAGAAATCGAAAAAACGGAATAGCTAAATAAACGAGACGATGCTATAAATTTTCCAACTACATGGAAAACATTAAGAAAAAATCAAGAAAGAAAACAACAAAAATCAACTAGTACACAAGAGACCAGCATACAAAAACAAAATATATCGCACTCGGTAGAGGGAAGGAGCCTGCGAAACCGCTCATCCAATCAGGAAGCAAGCCAGCTAAACAAAACTCGAAATTCATCAGAGGCCACCATTAGTTCTCAGCGAGTAACGAGACAAACCGCACTTGAAAATTCTAAATGAGATTTTGGCGAAACGTCGTAAAAACGATTTTTTTAATGAACGGATTGAAACCCGGAATAACCAAACCATCATTCATTTGGATTCCAAGTCATATTGGAATATATGCAAACGAAAGTGCTGATCTCCTAACCACATCGTCTATAGAAAATCACACTGACTCAAGTTGTATTCTATATCATAAAGATCTAGTTCCCCTAATGCACAATCTCTCCCGAATAGACTGGAACATGCTGAAAGGAGAAAATAAGCTTCAAAGTCTTCTTCCAAAAGTACCCAATACACCTATGTTTCTAAAGTTATCATGTAAAGAGCAAGTAATAGCCAGTCATCTTATGATAGGACATATAAAATTGACACATTTGTATTTATTAAAAAATGAGGAGCATCCTAAATGTTCAAAATGTGACGACTTTCTCACTGTAAAGCACATCCTGATGGAATGCAGAAAATTTTCTGTCATCAGATCCAAATATGACATCAGCCTGGAACTTTTAGGTAGTTCACTTTTCCTGAACTCAGCAAATCTTAGTAAATTAATAGCATTTCTTAAAGAAATAAACTTATACAAAGGCATTTAAATATTGTATAATAAAATAATACAACTAAACATCATATCTACATACACAAAGATATATAGTTGCGTTAACATAAAGCGAAATAGTTGATAAAATACACTGAAGGCGCCAAATGGTCATAGATACCGACGCGCTTAAAACAAAATTATCTCTTTTGTTTTTAAGTTTGAGCGTTATTCGGTTACACCGATGACAACCGATCTGGCATACAAAATAGGACAGTTGACAATTATTAGGAATAAAAGCGATACTTTAAGTTAAATGTAACGAGTTTCATGAAAATCTATTACGTAGAAAAAAAATGGTTGTCGTTATAATGCATTCAAAACCCAAAAACTTTTATTCTACGTACTTTATTATAAGATTTATGGAGCAAATCCGCTACTTTTACCAAGAAAGATGATCCGTCTTTAAAAATGGCAGTAATTCACAAGAAAATTAATACAGTCTGAATGCGTAATAAGATGTTTCATATGTACGTGCCCTAGTATTAATTTAATATGTAGTTGGTGTAATATGCATTATTCATACGCCGATAAATTGCATATTATGCATCTAATGAATGCCGCAAACGTGCATACATACCGCACTTTGGGTGGCAAACGTTAGCTCGCCTCGGACTTCGGATAATTGGGTTTAAGAAAGTGTTCAGTGGGGCCTTTGGGCGGTTAGTTTAGTTAGATGACTTAGTTTAGGGGCTACTTTTGGTGTTAATTGAATTGAAATACTGTTTCTAGCTTTACCGAATGCACTGAAAATGAGTATTCGAATCAAAGAGAAAAATTCATCATTCAAGAATTAGTCGTTAAAATAGAGTCAACACGATATTATGGCCATATTAGGTCCGCTATAATGAATTTTTTAAAAATAATTTTAAATTCCTAATTTACACCACAAAAAATTCTCCAAGCCAATTTTGGAGGAAATTGGAATTTTTTTTTGCCGTAATCTCTACTTACTAGCGGCTGTGTTCTGATTGACACGCGTATCGTCGCAGCCCAAACTCTGTGCTAACAAAATTGCGGACCAACAATGGTCACTTTTTACGGTTTTTCCAATTTATCTCAAAATTCAAAAAACAACAAGACGACTGGCCCAGACGAAATACTGTCGTAAAATATTTAACATCATTTAGAAAACGGGTTACTACCTCAAACAATGGCTATACTCTACCTTCATTCCCTTGCCTAAGAAAACCAACGCAAGAAAATGTGAAGATCATAAGCTTATTAGTTTAATGTGTCATACACTAAAAAAATTTCTAAAAATAACACATCAAAGAATATATAATAAATGCGAAAGAGACATAAGCGACTCACAGTTTGGGTTTAGGCGAGGCCTAGGTACGAAAGAAGCGATAGTCGCTACACAGGTGCTTGTTCAGAACTGTTACGATCAGAGAAAAGATGTGTGCATATGCTTCATAGATTACGAAAAAGCATTCGATCGTGTACAACATCATAAAGTAATCCTGCTTCTTAGAAAACTCGACATAGATCAGAAAGACATCCGATGCATTGAAAGCTTATACTGGGGTCAAACCGCGCAGATAAAATCGGACAATAATGGATCCAACCCGATACAAATCCGACGAGGAGTGTGACAAGGGTGTGTGGTGTCCCCTCTCCTGTTTAACCCTTATTCGGAAACAATTTTCCAGGAGGCTTTGGAAGATATTGAAATGGGAATTAAAGTTAATGGAATATGGATTAATAACATCCGTTATGCGGATGACGCAGTCCTAATCGCCGACAATATAAACGATCTCCAAAAACTCATCAAAATAATAGGAGAGCGCAGCAAATCAATGGGTTGGAACATCAATACAAGGAAAACAATATTCATGATAATCTCAAGGAATCCCAATTTATTCCAAAACGCCAACATAAGATTCAACGCAGTACCCATAGAAAGAGTCACCAAATTTAAATATCTGGGCACATGGATATTCGAATAGACTTCTCACAATGAAGTAAGATGTCGCATTGAACAGGCGCGACAGGCTTTTGTAAAACTCAGGCGAGTGCTCGGATTTTGACTTGAAATTAAGACTGAGGTTCATAAAAGGTTACGTATGGTCAATACTTCATTATGGTGTGGAGGGTTGGACATTAAAGACATGCGCTCTCAATAAATTAGAGGCTTTCGAAATACGGATATACAGAAGAATCCTTAAGATATCATGGATAGCGAGAATGACCAATGAAGAAGTTCTCTCACGTATTGGGAAAGAACGTGAACTATTCAGCATAATTAAGAAAAGGAAGACGACGTATCTTGGGCACATCATGCGAAATGAGAGATACCAATTCCCACAATTGACGATTGAAGGCAAGATCGAGGGCAAGAGAGGAATTGGAAGAAAGAAGATGTCTTGGTTCCGTAATATCAGACAGTGGACAGGGTTCCACGATATTCAGACACTGATACACACTGCGAGAAGTAGGGATGAAATGGAAAATGTTCAATTTCTGCAGCGACCAGAAAAAAATTCATTAAGGCATTATGTCAATTACTGCAAGAACGAGAAAAAAAAATTTAGTAAGACATTATATCAATTACTGCAACAACCAGTGAAAAAGTCAGTAAGACATTACATCAATTACTGAAAACTGCAATTTTTTCACAACAAGACAGGCCTCAATTGTTACTAATTAGATGTTACAAAAAAAAAACAAAAGGAAGACATACGTCACTTACTTATGAATTTATTAATATGCCTACCTTGAATGAACTCACTGTCACTATTTTCACTGGTTTGCATGTAACTACAAACTTCACGTTAAATACCCCGTAATTTTGAGAATAAAAAATCATATTTTTTATTATTCTCTTTTGGCTTTTCCAAATTCCGGTATAGTTTACATCCTGATTTTACTGAATTTTTCTTACTTTGTGACTCAGAGGCAGAATGAATACTTTTTCTAACCACTTTGGGCATTTTTCCCGGTCAAATTTGGAAATACATTTACGACACTAATAAAAATACGTATGTTGACCGGCACAAACAAATACAATGAAGATGAAGTGGGTCACCAAACGATAACACGAGTCAGGATTTTTTGTTTATCTTTCAAATTGTGCTGACCTAAGTATGACGATGCATACTACAGCGTGTAATAATCATGAAGGATAACAGCGAAGAATAATATTAAATTGGCAAGATTTAAAATTTTCAGCATAGACAACCTTGCACAAACTTACTCTTATTTTTAGTGCTAAATAAGACAAAATTAGAAAATTTGGGGGTTGAAAAAATTGACTGTTGACGATTCCTTCAATTTAATTTTATTTTTTCAATACCCTGTATTATTGGTTATCAAAATTTTATAAAAATCTAATAAAGTATGTCATTTTCAACAAAAGAATCTAACCCAAATTTAATTAAAAAAGCTTCCTTATAGGAAAAATTCATAATTATTTTAGGGTCAGTAAATGTCATTTTTGACATAAAAACTTAAATATGTCAAAAATTTTTCAAATATTGTTAGGATATCAATACAAATTATATTAAATACCATTCATTAAACTCGAAATTTTTCACAAAAATATAGACATTAATAAATTTTAAAATAATTTGATTTTGTTATTAATGACTTCTGCACTATTAAATAATTTTCACCCCACCCTCGACGCAATCAGCCATTTTCCTGTTATAAATGAAATGAAGTAGTAAGTTTAAATTAACAACGTGCTTACGAATTCCGATTGGGGGGAGAGAATAATAATTAAACTCAAAATAGATTCATAGATAATGCTTACACAATTGAGGAGTAATTTAATGTAGTGCCAAGAAAAACGCCTTTTCTGACTTTGAGTAAAATTGTTTCAGTAACGAACAATGAACACTAATGGTTTCAGTTTTGATTCGGTGCCACGATAGGAAAGTTTATTAATATTAACAATAGTCATGTTGGTGTAGTTTAGTCTGTCTCGGGCGTTTTAGTAATCGAATTTAGTCTGGTTGCAATTTATATTTAACAGGAATCAATTTACGGAGTAATGAGCGAAGGGATAAATGCACGTAAGGAAATGATTAAAAAATAAATAAAAACTAATCTTTGGAAGATAAATTTGTGTCAAAATAAATATAACGAGAGAATAATGTTTACATTATTACAGCCGAAATATTGGGAAGCGGAAATTCATCCTTAGTCCCCCAAGGGGTACATGTACGTACTTTTACGCACATTACGCTGTATACGCTGACATTTTTGAGCCCAGGTAACTAAGGAAAGAGAAAGTGAGAGGAGAGGGGTATTAGGAGCCGAACCTAATGCATATATATATATATATATATATATATATATATATATATATATATATATATATATATATATATATATATATATATATATATATATGAAGTAAAATGCGAACAATAATTGCAAACTTCTTTTCATCATATTCTTTCCGTGTTAGAGGTTGCACAGTTTGAATGAATTGCTACAGAACACAATTCATCCTATTACACCACCATCGAGATGATGGCCTACCTGTACCACCTTATCGAGAAGAAAGTCAAAACTTACCCTCCCCGCTCCAGTGATACGGCAGAGGTACATGTTTCGTCTCTACTAGACTCATCAGGGTACCGACATGCATCTGGCTGTGCAAACGACAGATCGGAAGGAGGCATGCAAATACTGAACGCGACTTCGCCGACCTCCCGCCGGATGGCGTATATATGTTTATGAGGCTTTCACGGATTCCTCCGTGTGAGATGCAATAGCAGTGGATATATCCACATTATGCCGTTGTAGTGCTGAAATGACATTCAGCAAGCGTACAACTATATGCAACTCCGTCAATAGATGAAGTACTTCACTCCTTGTTTGTTCCAGCATCCAATATTCGTTAACCGTTTTCTTTGCTTCTGTCGTTTTCCATATAATCCGTCCGAATTCCGAGGCTTTATGTGATATTTAGCAGTGCTTTTTTCCACAGGGTAGGAAGCCAACCTATCGCTGTAATCCTCCTCCTTTTTCCGGGCTTGAAACCGGCACAGCTACTGAGCTACTCAGTTCATCCAGTCCCCTACCAGAGGCGGAGTCATAAATCACTCCGCAATAAGTAATCTCTTCCTGCTATTATTCTACTTCTATTTATGATATAAATGTGAACTAAATTATAAATTTTTGAAAATTAGCGCTATATACTATTGAAGTTTGTAGAAATCAAAAATCAGTTTTTAGTTATCGTTAAGAGCTATCTTTAGAAAAAAAAATCGACTCCATATCTTCATTTGATCAATGAGATCGATAAATTTATCAAATGACATTTAATCCTTTTCACACTAGTCCATGGAAATTAAACTTTTGTAAGGAAAAAAATGTAACTAGCGATTTTATTGCTGAAAAGGGTCTATTTTGGTATCATTAAAAACATACTTCGATGGAAATGCATACGATTCATGGCTTATAAAATGGCGGCCAAAAAATTATCACTTTTTTCAGTTTTTCCAGTTTATCGGATTAAACACACTTTTTTGGGTCAAAAATATCTATCATTTCCTAGAATTCTGAAGCGATAGTTAATTAATAAATATCATTTAATTATAAATTTTTAAAAAATGGAATTTTCTGAGAAAAAAAAATATATTTCGATAACTAGTGGCGCCGCCTATAACTTTAATTATATTAATCGATAGGTTTTTTAATTATCTATAACCTTTGTTTGAAATATTTTTTCGTACAACCCTTATTTTTCAAGATAAACTGGAAAAAATGAAAAAAGTGGCCTTTTTTTGGCTGCCATTTTGTGGACTGAATGAATTTCCATCGAAGTATGTTTTTGGTAATGCCAAAATATACCCTTTTCAGCAATAAAATCGCTAATTACAATTTTTCCCAAAACGGATCTTTTTGAGTCTAATTTCCATGGACGACACTTATCAAGTGCGATCTTGAAAATATTGCCAACATTTTCCCAAAATTTTATGATTCTGTCTTTAATAGTTTCAGCTGTGTGTAATGTCAGACTATATTTTTGTATTTATGTCTTGACTTATATATACGTCTTTATTTTACAGTTTTATGTTCTAACAAATCACAATACCATTCTAGGAATAATAATACAATGTAAAGGGTGTTTTTTGTAGAGGTATAGAACTTTTAAATGGAATAAAACAAAGATGAATTTTTTAAATTGACATGAAATTTACTTTATTCGAAAGATAACCTTCTGGCATTATAATTTAAATATGACTTCTGGCATATGACCGCCACGGCTGGCTCGGACGTAGTCTAATCTGGAGGTCCAATTTTCGATGACTTTTTCCAACATTTGTGGCCGTATATCGGCAATAACGCGGCGAATGTTGTCCTCCAAGTGATCAATCGTTTCGGGCTTATCGGCGTAGACTAGCGACTTCACATATCCCCACAGAAAATATTCTAGCGGCGTTAAGTCGCACGATCTTGGAGGCCAATTCACGGGTCCGAAACGTGAAACTATGCGAATACCAAACGTTTCCTTCAATAAATCAATTGTGGCACGAGCTGTGTGACATGTTTCGCCGTCTTGTTGAAACCACAGCTCCTGCACATCATGGTTGTTCAATTGATGAACGAAAAAGTCAGTAATCATGGCTCTATAGCGGTCACCATTGACTATAACGTTCTGACCAGCATCGTTTTTAAAAAAGTACGGACCAATGATTCCACCAGCCCATAAAGCACACCAAACAGTAAGTTTTTCTGGATGTAACGGTGTCTCAACATACACTTGAGGATTATCATCACTCCAAATACGGCAGTTTTGTTTATTGACGTATCCATTCAAACAAAAGTGAGCTTCATCGCTAAACAAAATTCGCTTATGAAAATCGGGATCAACGGCAATCTTGTTTTGAGCCCATTCACCAAATCTACGCCTTGCTAGGTGATTGTGTGGCTTCAATTCTTGCATGAGTTGGATTTTGTAAGCAAGCAAACCAAGTTTTTTCCGCAAAATCTTCCATAAAGTGAATGGACACATATACAATTCCTGTGCACGATGGCGGATAGACTAATTCGGGTCTTCCTCTACGCTACGCTGTACAGCAGCAATGTCTTCTTCTGTACACACTGTACGACGTCTCTGTGGATGCGTATTATCTTTTAGAGTAAACGTGGTGCGAAAACGTTCCATAGTTAATCGAATTAATTGCTCTGATGGACGATTATGTTGACCGTAAAATGGACGTAGTGCGCGATACGTATTTCGAACAGAACCATGATTTTCAAAATAAATTTGCACAATTTGGAAGCGTTGTTCAGGCGTCAGTCTATTCATGTTGAAATGCCAAACCAAACTAACCATAAACATGACAGCTGACAAAATGGCCGCCAGTTAAAAAAGTGTTGCCAACTTAAAGTTTTATACCTCTATAAAAAACACCCTTTACGATACTTCTGTAATAATAATACAAAACTAGAACACAAATATTTTAATCTCAACAAAGACAAGAAAAAAATCACTTTTAAAAAGTATTATTTTTAAGAAATTTTATCTTGTTTGGAAGCTAACAATAGATTGGTCTTACTATGTTTGTTAACTATCAACAACAAAATGTATATGCCTTGTATTAAACCACCATACACTGCTCAATATTTTCATTGAAAGTTTAATTATAACTCGTCTCACCCACATATACTCGATGCATGCTTCTATACCCGCTCTATTTTCTCTTATCGCTCAAAATAGATCTCACAAGCAAAGCGCGTAATAGACGTACGTCACCGCGGGTGTTCCTTATCTCTTCGACTTATTTCACTGCGAATTTGCATTCAGTGGTCGTGTGAATCTTACCAGTTGATAAGAAATAGATAGAGGGAAAGTTATGTAGATAATAAAGCAGTGGTTTTAGGTAGAAGTGGATAGATGCTTGAGTGATAAAAACGGCTTTTGTGTACGGAAAATGAAAAATTAATACAAACAATAAAAAAAAAATAGGTCAAGTGTGACGTTATTTCTATTTTAAATGACTTAATTTAAAATATAATTAAAATAAAACATATTAAATTTATTTATGTAAATGCTGATATATAGATGTGGAAAATCCAAACCGAAACCTGGACGTTTCTTAAGTAAGATAAAGAAAATAATTTATTATTAATCAAATCAGAATGAGACAGAAGATAAGCATAGTAAGCATCGACATACGTGCTTAAATTTAATAAATTACCAGTTTGGCCCTAAGGTGAGGGGTAATAAAATGCTGGCGCGGTGTGAGCGGGCGGCAGCATACGCCACGCCCTAGTACAACAAGAGGATTCCAAGTTATTTGCTTTTATTCAGGCCGTTGAACTATAAGTACCGAGAATCAATATTTCCGTGTTTCGCGCCAAATTTTTTTACCTAAAATGGTAGTTTATTCCACGGAACAAAAAGTGCAGATTATTAAGCGGTATTATTTTGGTAATTACGTGCGAAAATCATCCTGATCCTTCAAAATCTAGAATTTCGGAAATTATTAAAAAATTTGAGGCAACCGGTTGTTTAAAAATTTGTAAAAAATGCCCCGATAATAATGAGGATCAACCGATTCCTCAAATTACTGAAAAACCAGCAAATCGGAAGACTGACGTTTCTAGTTTAGCAAAAATTAATTTTCCTTGAAATAGTACCGCAATTGTCGAAGAACTTGATATGAACGTTAGAACATTTCGGAATATTTTAAAGAGGCACAAATATCACTGTTACAAATTACGGACGACTCAAGAAATTTTTCCGGAAAACCAGGAAGAACGTATGGTTTTTTGTGAGGATATGATGAAAAGGGCTAATAGTGATAGAACCCCTGAAGTTTTGGCGAATACGCGAATCGTATTTTACAATAGACTGGGTTATTGTATTGTTTAAAGTGGAGGCCTGTTTGAGCAACTCTTATAGACTTTTAGGTGTTTTTGTTGATTTAAATTGAATTTAATTATTTGCTTATTTATTTACAATTACTGAACGTGTTACATGTATTTTTTACCAGAATCAAAGTTTATTTTTGAGAATGATTTTTAATTTTAGTGGTTTATTAACTTATTTACTTAGAAATTATCGTCGCATTCCACTAGTATTTTAATTAAAATAAATGATTATTTTGTAACAGAAATATCAATTTTCTTTACGCTCAACGGCCAACAAAAAATATTTTTTTTGTATTTCGACTATTTAATGTATTTAAAACAATCAGTGTATCAAATAGTCATTAAATATTCCAAATTCCGTCGATTACGTTATAAGTTTGGACGAAAAGTAAATACACTCTCTAATTCGTTTCAAAGTACTGTTCGTCTTCGTGTGGCACGGAAGTTAGCGGGGGTAATATTGCGCGCAGGCGTTCCCTACGATCTTCTGTCCCGAATTAACCTGAAAGAAGTTAGAGGGGCTTAGTGGGTCAGAATTTGAGAGAAGAGCGAAAATAATTTCTAGTTAAAAAATTGAAACTAGTAGGTTGGTATAGTAACGTTTCTATTAAATCTCAGTAATATGAACGGCCAGTCTTTTCTTTCTAAAGTTTCGTCTCAGGTCAAAGGCACATAGTCTTGTAGCTGTGTCGCGCCCAGTTACATTTGTGCGCCGTTCTTCTATTTGACAATGGATTGTCAAGAGACAAATATCAACGATTACAAAATTCAGCTATACAGAAAGGCAGTAATCTATTTTCGCCATACTCTGTTGCGTAATATACAAAAAAAGCATGTTATCCACATGACGATTATCTAACCTCTACTAAATCAAAAACTGAGGTTTAATTCCAGGGCTTACTGGATCACACGGTGGATCGAATTATATTGTTTCAATTAGACGCCCTTGAACAAATCGATAAATTAAATTTGTTAATATGAGTTTCATTTGCAAATGAGGCTTCGATCGAACGTCAGGTCAGAGCCAGGACAAAATGAAATTCACTGATCCGAATATTCTGATACAAACTTATTCCTCACCCCTCTGTTCCACTTCAATTTCAAACCCTCCTCTACTATGAATTGCAGGCCTCTGAAATTTGAATTAATTAAGGAAATCGAACAAAAGTCTTTAAAGAAAACAGAAAATTATGAACTCGAACTAAACAACTTGCAATATACAAAAGAGTTATCTTTGCCACCCCAGCTTCAGTACAGTACAACGTATCTGTGACGATGATAGACGGCTAGGTGAATGCTTTGGCTGGAACAAAATCGATCCAACGTTGTTACCTCTGCCAAACAAGATTTCAGTTCAACAGCATTGATACTGTGTCCCAGTAAATACAGCGTATTTCAAGCGACGACTGATAATTCTACTCGCATGTATTCATTTCTCCGAATGCTGCTTGTATTTGTCGTATCAACGTGACAAACAAAAGTGGCAAGCCCGTAAGCAGAAAGACAAAGAGATGAAAGCACAGACAAAGGCTACCATCCAACAGGCCTTTAAGGAGACAGATTAGGACTTCTTGTGGACATGCCAAAGAGAGAACAGTGATGAACCAGCTAGTATAGCAAGAGTAAAGCAAGAATTGATCCTCTGGTTTCCCGTCATTTTGCAAACTATTGGAAGCGGACATAAAACTGCAATAGAGAAGATTTGAGATACACACTTCAAACAACAAGATTATTTATCAAAAGATATTCTTGGTAAAACATGCCAACAGAAATCCACAAATTACTTACTCCATTGACCAAACATCATAGCATTTGCAATATTACCCATAGGTAAACTATCGAAAGATGCACAAAAATTAACGGACAAGTTAATAAAAAACTGTCGCCTAGACTTTGCCCGAAAATCTTCTCGAGAAAAAATATGAGGGATGTGTGTCAAAACTTTTCTCGTCGATGGATCCCTTCCACTGTTTTTGACATAGTAAGGATTCGGATAACAATTCGTATGTATGGAAGAATGAGAAAAGAGCTGTTAACAAAGAAGGCAGTGATTAAAAAGTTCTTTTTATTATTTTTATTACAGTCGTATTATTTAATCATTTATGTGAATCAATAAATATTATATTACTTACAAATTATTTGCATTGATATTTATTAAGAAGTCTTAAGCATAGAGGAAAAAGTACTTTTACCTTTTTAACGATTATCGATATCCACGTATTTATTATAATAGTATTATATTTAAAATGTACCTTGAAGTCAAGCGCAATATTTTATTCATGGAAACACAATTATTATTTTTAATTTATTTTTAAAGCGTTGAACCATATTAGACGTTTTTCGAATTTATTTTCATGATTTTAAAATTTCAGTCTGCTATGTTAGATCCGATTTTTATTTTTAATATCAAATCCGTGCTTTCGACCCACTGTGTTTTGACGACCTGAAACCAACGAAAAGTCCTTGCCCGACACCATTTTTGCTGGAAACCAGGAAGCAAGCTACGATACAACAATGGGCTTGATTTAGCTTCTTCAATTCAAGGGTTGTCCGTTTCTTTCTGTTACATTTCCATTATTTAGAGGTTCTGCTTTGGATTTTCCATATCTGTATATTTTAGAATTGAAAATACTGTCGAGAAAAACCATATTTTTAACTTACGAGCCGCTACTGCCCTTTTAATTCTAATAAATACATTACACAAATCATTTCCTCTAAAAATAATAATTCCGACACTTGAAATTCGTGCTTTATTCAACCATAAGACTAAAATATTTACCAAATCCCGGAGTTTATGCCAATCCAAACTGTCTCCCCCCGTGCATATTAATTCGTTTAAGTTATATTGCTGCTCTCGGTGATGTTCCTAATGATTTTGTTACGTCAGCCAGTGTTATTTGTTTTTCGAGGGTGCGAGACTTTTATTTGTTTCCAAAAGCAGGGCTATATTCAGAAAGTTTTAAATTTATTGTATCCACATGGAGTTTTAAAAGACATCCGATAGGTATTCGGGTGTTTTTAATTATATATCGTTTTACACACAAATCGAGAGGGTATATTTGACCATCTGATATTTAGGTTAGGAATTAAATTCAATACGGTGTAATACTTTCAACTAACTAGGAACCTAATTAGGATAGTAGAGAGATGCCGATCTTCCCTACCAGGGGCGAATCCAGCCTCTATCTTTGGGGACGGCGGTGATATCACAAAAGTACAGTATGGCAAGCAAAAGTAAGTTGTCGACCGGAGGGGGGGGGGGGAAATACCAGCAACATTCCCATTTCTAGTGTAAAAGGCAGGGTCGTGTCTATTTCTCTGAATTTAAAGCTCTTGGATTAGGGAGGGCGGGGGCGATCACAAGAAAAAACGAGTTGCCGACTAGGGGGGAGGATGCGAGCAGCATACACATTCCTAGTATAAGAGGCAAAATCGGCTCTATTTTCCTTAACTCAAAGCTCTTGGGAGGAGGGCTATTGCAAGAAAAACGATTTGTCAACGGGGGTGGAGGGGTGCCAGCAGCATACACATTCCTAATATAAAAGGCAGGATCGGTTCTAATTTCCTAAAGTTAAAGCTCTGGGGAAGAAGAGGGGCTATCGCTAGCATATACTTTCCTATACTCTATTCAAGAACTAGACAGATTAATAGGACTGTTACCGAAACCTCCAACGTACCTGCTCCAGTGCGCAGGTAACTGAGGACTGCCGTAAATCTAATTTATTTAATTATATTTCAATATTAAGCTTTTATAAATTTACTACAACCATAAAATTTCTGATTTAAGTTAATTTCTGTCAGTGAGCAAAGTACACCTTACAGTGTGTCCTTAGTGATTTATCTTGTTTGCGCTTGTTTTTATATATTATTTGAGATTAGTGAGATACCCAAGAGATATGGCTTCCACATCTATATTTATTCCAAAATCGTTAAACCAGGGCATTTTTTCCTCAACGAAAAACTTATTACGATGAATGTTTATGATGACTTAAGATATCAATATCTAGATAATAATGTTAAAAGCTCTCTTGAGATGTGTTCCAACATGACAGGAGTTGGAAAATCTACTATGTACCGAATACTGAAGGAGAAAAAAACGACTGGAGTTGTTAGTACTCCCAAGCTACATTCAATCACAGGCAGATGCAAAACCTCGTTGGAAGAAGAGATTTAAACTGCAATAAAAGGAGTTGTACATACATTTTATTATGAGAAGCAGATCCCAACCATCGACAAAATTCTAACTAAAATCAATGAAGATCGGGATTTACCTGAAATTTAAAGAACTGAGCTCTAGGAATTGCTCAGAGAACTTAATTTTTGCTAGGAAAAACCAGATAAGAAATCTGTTCTTATGATTGTCCGGAAAATGTCCGTTGGAGAAGGAAATATCTCTCTCAAGTAAAAGGTAGAGTTGCTAGAAATAACACAACTTACAAAATTAATAATTTAACTAAACTTTTGAAAGATGTTTTTGTATAAAGTTATTGCAGAAAATTGAGAAAAATCCATATAATAAAAGAATAAAAGAAAATGTGGAAACTCGATCTCATGATCGGTGAGATAGAGGAATCAATTATAATTAATTTGAGCGAAGATAACTTCACTGACTTTGATTACGAATTAGATAAGTATTGTTTACCAGCGTAAACACAATTTATTATTTAAATTTTCTGTAACATATAAAAATTAATTACATTCGAATCCCTTTTTAGTGTTTAATTGTAATTTTGCAGATGGTTTAAAAAATAAATAAACTGAAACTTCAAATGTCCTAAAAATGTTTTTAATTAATAATAAAATGAACGATTGCCTCAAAAAAATTTTAATATTATACGGACGACTTTATTTTTTATATATGTTTAATTTCTTGTATTTTTGACAAAGGGTATTTTGTAAGTATTTAAATTATAACTTTTTTGAGAGAAAAAGGCTACATTGTAGTCTGAATGTTTCTAAAACGATTTCTATGGCAAAATTAAAAATAATAAGAATACAGTTGTGATTTATATTAAATATGTCAAAATTATCTATATTTTCTAATGTATGTGAATTATTAAGAAATCATAAGAAATAAACTAATATTATGAAAACTTTTTATTTTAACTTTATTACCGAAATAATATTATATGCCATAAATACTTAGTGATAAAATAAACCTCTTTTCGACGCTATGACAAGAATTAAAAATTAAAATAGTTCGTTATTATAGACCGGTATTTTTGATTATAAAATTTCTAACCCATTCCTATGAAAAATATATGTGTCTAACAGATTTTGCCAAAGACACCGGGCTAAAGTACACAGATAGTTTGAGAAGAAAAAAAAGGGTAAAAAATGATTTATTTCTCTCTCTAGTTCTTGACTAAACTATAGTATAAGAGGCAAAATCGGGTTTATTTCCCTGAACTCAAAGCTCTTCAGGGCGGGGGGGGGGGGGATTCAAATATCTTGAAAATATTCTCCGGTTATGGCCATTTGATATGAATTAATTTTGGAGATATGCTTGTAAAGTAAAATACACTTAACTCAGAAATATTATTTATATTATTATTTTTAATAGTCTTCATTTTTCAAAATTTTTTACAATTTTACGGTTTTGAAAAATGATCCGAATTTCTGCATTTTTGAATTTTCAGAAAGCAAATAGACCTACTATCTAATCTAAGATTATACATATTTTTTAATCTTACATAAAATACAAAAATATTACAATCTAGTATTCCAACACATGTAGCTAAATCAGCACGTTGACAAACTGGATCAATAATTGCTAAAATAATCATATTAATTGTTTTACTTAATCGACAATGTTATTGTAAACATTATTATGATAGGAAAATAGGTTAGAGATTTATATATACACCATAAGTTTCGATAATAAATCAGTATTGAACCAAAAGGGTTTTACTCACCACATTATCTATTTGAACCTATGGAATAGCAATTAGAAAGGATTTACTATTAGCAACTACCACAAAAATAATTGGTTAGTACAACCACTCTACTATACATAAATATAGAGGGTTGCTGCCAACATTAGTTAGTAAAACTAACACTGATCCGGCTCGAAGGACCATTAAGTCGTTGTGTTGGTTCGTCAGTTTTTATTATTTTGCAAAAAAATATGTTGCAGGTACATGCTTTACAGTAACCGAAAAATGCATCTGAGGCGTTAGGTTACCTTCTCCTTTAGGAGAGGTGGGGATGAAAAGAAAAATTTTCGTTTACTCCATCAAGTGGGACATCATTCGATAGATCTTCAAACATACAAATCAATGTTATATATCACATTTTTTTTAGTCGCTCCAAAGCGAATTTTTAAATATTATCCCACTCTTAATTTTCAATGGTGAGGTTTAATAATGTGAACAAATCTGGTTCTTACAAATATATGTAACCAAAATTTTTAGGGATTAAGTTCACTTATTTATGAGATTTATTGGAAAAAATGTTAAAAATTTAACTTTACCCTTTTTGTGTAACTTATTGGGTACCGTTGAATAAGCGAACATAAAAAAAAATTCCCTTTCGTTTCCAGTTTGTTCACTAAATGTGTTAAATTATTTCATAAATTTGCACTTTTTCTATTCTTCCTATTTAAGTTTTAAAGAAATGGACCCTTTTTTGATTTTTATATCAGACATAACTTTTTCTCCAAATATTAACGGTTTGAAGCTCTGCTCGCTGCTCTAAGTATGTGATTAAGTGTGTAAATAGTTTTAAAAAATACAAGTGGAAACGCAAGAATTGAATTTAGGGATTTTCTCTAACCTCTAAAGATATTAACAGGCAATGGACTCATGAAAATCACATCATGATTTTTTTTCATTAACCCCTCCCCCCTTCTTTCTACTAAATCATTTCTCCCCCACTCACTCAGATTTTTTTTAAAAACATCCTTAACTGCCAAAAATTGCCCCCCCCCCCTCTAACGTAGACTCTGCTGGACAATAAATTTTTTTAAGTAATACATGTAGGTCAATTTAGGTTAGTTTTAGTTAGTTCAGATTGATTTTGGTTAGTTTTTTTTTAATAAAAGTATATTACGGGTAAACATGGGACATCTGGCAACGTAGCAAAAATATTTGGCATTTTCGATATATTCTCTTACGAAACTTTTGCTTTTCCATTAAAAATATAAAATATACTTACTTTGATTCTTAAAATTTGTGCCACATTATAGTATCGTGGTAAATTATTTCATCATTTTGCACTTTTCTAATTGGAAAAATCAAAAACAAAACAGCTTATTACATCTGTCAAAAAAGAAGAAAAGCTTGCGCTGTTGTCATAACATAAATATGATTTCTGTGAAATAGGCATTTATTCTATTCTTCTTATTTATTAATTCAGGGATTTTCTCTAACCTCTAAAAAATTAACATGGAGTCATAAAGATAAAATCATGAATTTTTTTCGTTAGCTCCTTCTTCTTACTACAAAATCATTGCGATCCCACTCAGTCAGATTTTTCCAACATCCTTTCCTGCCACAGACTTCTACCCCCCTCTAAATCAATTTAGGTTAGTTTTAGCTAGTTCAGATTGATTTTAGTTAGTTTTTTTTTTAAATAAAAGTATATTTCGGGTAAATATTGGACATCTGGCAACGTCGCAAAAATATTTGACATTTTCCATATCTTTTCTTACAAAACTTTTTTAGCTTTTCCTTCGAAAATATAAGTTATACTTGCTTTGGTTGTTAAAATATGTGCAACAATATATTACAAGAAAAGAAAATAGTCATGAGGTGAAAAGTGTTTTTCCTGTGTTTTTTGGAAAAAATAGGGGAAAACTGTAGAAATAGGGGGTATGTAAAGTAACTTTTAAGAAGTAATTTTCTTATTTTTCGCTTAATCCGTATAATTCTTAATATTTTCTTCTCGAGCTTTTTATAGAGATACTAATGTCATTTCTTAATGAAGTTTTTCTATATTCTAATAAGAAATGGTTCTTCTGAATATGAAATGACTAACATACACGAATGAACAGATCATTTTTGGTTACTTGTTATAGAAAAATGAACGCCGGAGTCCATATGGTGCACATTTTTCTATAAGCACTGTATTTGTGGCAAATATCTCACAGTGAGTGAAAAAAACCGCCCTATATAATATCCCCATTTTTGTTAAGTATAAAATTTTACTAGCCCAATCCTGAAAAGAAAATTTTGTTGAGCGCTTGTAGATTTAGGGAATTTAATTTTGAAAATTGGAGCAGCTTTTATAAGGATGTTAAAATGTCGGAGCGAAAGAGCAATAAATTAGCAAAATATATAGTTGCTTTAGGGGTCTTATTTTCTTCAGGGGATGCTTACGCGTGCTAAATGGTTATGTTAGTATGCCGATAAAACGGTCTTGCATTGTATCTTTTAAAGTTACTTGTTTTATATGTACGAACATGATTTTGCTCACACATTTATGCTTAATTCTTTAACCTAAGATAAGGTAAGATTAAGTAAAAGACTAAGAAAGTACTAAAACATGGCGCAGAGCGATGTAAATGATTTAATTGCCGAGCTTAACAATTTAAAGAAATGTGAATTTAGAGAGATAATAGTTGAACATATTCTACCGAAAAAGAATCAGATATACGAGGTTTGTCCCAAAAGTATCGAGCCTGCATTCATATCTTCGCGTCAAAATTTCCGAGCGACCTCTGTGGGGTACGGGCGTCACCAGTAAGTCTTTTTTGCTCGTTCGTCGCATTTTGTTATTGTAAAAAATGACGGAAAAATTAGATCAACGAATTTGCATCAAGTTTTGGTTTAATCTTAGAAAAACTTGCTCGGAAACAATTAATATGATGAATAAGACATTTAGAGAGGAGTGTATGAGTAAAGCAAGAATAAAAGAGTGGTACAAGCGGTTTAAAGATGTCCGCACGTCAGTTGACAGTAATTCTCGCTCTGGCCCACCTTCGAGCGCAATAACACCAGTAAATGTCGAGCGTGTGCGACTTGCAATTGACAGAGATCGTCAGTTAACTGTACGCGAACTAGAAAGTGATATTGTGCAGCAATATTTAACAAAGCACCAAGTCGTACAGCTTCACCAGCCTCCGTACAGTCCCGACGTAGCTCCCTGCGACTGATTAAAAACGCCGCTCAAAAGACACCGGTTCGATGACAAAGAGACGGCTGAAACTAATGCGACGAATGCACTGAAGGCAATTCCGAAAACTGACTTCCAGGACTGCTTCAGGAAGTGGAAACACCACTGGGAACGTGTTATTCAATTTAATGGGGACTACTTTGAAGGATGTCACTCACCGGATGGTAAAAAATAACATCAATGCGGAGATATGAAGGTAGGCTCGATACTTTTGGGACAATCCTTGTATATCATAGCAGAATATTAATCTGCAGGTTTAATATCCTAACAATATGTTTCGGAATTTTATTTGGACAGTTGTTTCCTGCGAATATTGCTCTTGGTTCGACCTAGCTTCTGCAGACGAGACCATTAGGTAGTCGAAAAGCATATGGGGAGAGAACCAGAGATGTATTTATTGCAAATAAGCTGTTTGTACATATTCTGTCTTTTAATTTCTTGAAACGAGAAAGTTAAATTTGTTAATGCCATGAATGAAGAATTTGAACTCGTAAACATTACCGACATTTTACCACTTATGGTATTATTTGGCATATTAATCCGAACCAAAAAAAAGTACTTTCCTATATGATGGAATGACACCAAACGCACAGCAAATACCTGGACTTGAAAATATTCCAAAACTTGACCAGCTTGTCACTAATATCGAACTCTTGATACCTGTTAATTAACCTTAGAAGACAATATACTGCAATGCAAAAAAGTAGGAGTCAGTTATTAATTGAGATATTGACTCACTTTTACAGAAAGAATCATCAAAACCATTACACAGAGTTAAAAGTCTTAATTAAACTACAATTTGTTAAAGTTATTCATATTTTCGTCTGTACTATGATGGTATGGCTTCAAATCAACTTTTGTAAAGCCAAAAATTTGTTTCTTATTATTTACTAGTCCTTTTAAAGCTTTCCACATCCTTTTATGATCTTCCTTGCCGTTATTAATATTTCTGGTAAAATATTTCCCTTTTTCTTTCTTTATTATTGAAGTAACTTTATTTCTTTTTATTTTGTACTCGTTCCAATCACCATCATTTGCACTAAAAAAACTGTATGCATTGTTCCTTTGATAATATGCAGATCTAACCTCTTGTGTAATCTATGGATATTTTTGGTGACCCAAGTTAACAATTTGTATAGGAGTTATTTTATCTAGCTCTTTTTGAAAATTATCCATAAACTCTTGATAAATTATATCAACATCAGTGGAAGTGTAGTTCCAGCTTTCGCCAATTAGAAACCCTCTAATTTTTTCTAGATTTCCATTATTTAAATTTTTCCTGGGTACAAATTCTAGAGATTGCTCCCTTAAAAATTCTATCTAGAAATCAATAGTTTCGGGGTCACTAATCATTGCAAAAGTTCTAAGTATTTTAGCCAAGCGAAACTTATTTGAAATTAATTACTCAATAAGAGCAGCTATCCTTTTAGTAACACGAGTTTTCTTTGTAACTATTTATTTATAGCCTGCAGATTGATTATATTTTCGAGGTTGCAAAAGTCAAAAAAATTCCCATCACCCATAAAAATAGACTTTTATCGATATACTATTGCACTGTTTAACTTTCCTACTGGATAAGCCAGAAAATCTCCACAGGAACCGTTTGTGTATCTAAACATTATTCTCAACATTATCTTTTCCCTATTTAAATGCCAAAGTGCCTAATAATTAAAGTCACCTATATGTCTACTTAAAAATACTTAAAAGAAACCTGGCAGAAGGAACAAAAGAAATTCATAAACTCCGCGATGCAGCAGGTACAATTACAACACATAGAGAAAAAATACTCCAAATAGTGGAAGATTTCTACAGCGCGTTATACAAAAAGTACACCATTAACAATGACCTAACAAACATCCCAAATGACTGCAATCAAGGCTCAGAAGATATATCAGAAATTTCATCATCAGAAATTGAAGTGGCCTAACAAGAAATAAAAAACAATAGAGCCCCAGGAGAAGATGGCATTGTTATTGAAAATATTAAAGTAGGAGGGGAAAAATTAATAAATGCTCTCAAAGTCCTATTTAATAGATGTTTAGAGACCGGACAAATCCCAACTTCATGGAACAATGCCATAATGATAATCATGCATAAGAGAGGCGATCCCACCGACCTAAAAAACTACCGTCCACTCAGTCTCCTCTCCCACATGTACAAACTATTTATAAAAATAATAACAAGACGATTGACTCCCAAATTAGATTTCTACCAACCTAGAGAACAAGCAGGTGTTAGATCCGGTTATGGTACAAACGACCACTTGCTAGTTATGAAAACTCTCATAGAAAAAACAGTGGAATACAATAAACCACTGGTCTTAATATTTGTGGACTACGAGAAAGCGTTCGATTCAGCGGACCAAAACAAAATATTTGCTGTACTAGCTGATTGTAGAATTGACCACAGATATGCAGCTTTAATTAAGAACATATATAATAGCGCAACAGCAAGTGTGAAAGTCCATTCCAAAATAACATCTACATTTAGAATGGAACGTGGCGTACGACAAGGTGATAACATCTCACCAAAACTATTTGCAATGCTGCTAGAATACATGTTTAAAAAAATAGGTTGGGGGAACATGGGAATCCATATAGATGGTGAACGATTAAACCACCTATGCTTTGCTGACGATATCGTGTTAATTTTTGACAATCTTGAAGAATCCCAAGAGTTATTAAGGACACTAAGTGCAGCGTCAGATGTGCTGGGTCTAAAAATTAACCTTACAAAAACTCAATGTATGACAAACTTAGTTCCAAGTAGCAACATATCCCTAAACGAATCTGAAATCGAGTATGTAACATCTTATAAATATTTGGGCCATGAACTGAGAATAAACCAAGATAATCAGACCTGAGAAATTCAAAGACGCATAACACTAGCATGGGCGGCGTTTGGCAAGCTGAGAAAGGACGTATTTAAAAACAATATACCGATTTGCTTGAAAAGAAAGGTTTATGAACAGTGTGTGCTCCCTGTGCTCACATACGGTGCAGAAACTTTAACACTCACTAAGAAAAGTTGCGAAAAAATTAGAGTGACTCAGCGAGCCATGGAGAGTCACTATTGGGAATAACACTGAGAGATAAAGTTCCAAATGTAATTATTAAAACTAGAACAGGGATCAAGGATGCTGTAGAAAGTATAACACATATGAAATGGAATTGGGCCGGACATGTGGCGAGAATAGAAGACGCTAGGTGGACTAAACGCATTATAGAGTGGCATCTTAGGTTCCAGGCATTTAGAAGTAGGAGCAGACCTCCAACACGGTGGACTGATGATATCAAGAGAATCGCAACAAACTGGATGCAATCAGCACAAGATCGGGAACATTGGAAACGATTGAGGGAGGCCTATGTTCAGCAGTGTACGCTACAGGCTGTGTGATGATGATGATGATGTGATAAGTCACAAGAACTGTGTGGCCATTTAATTTATACTCATATGCTTGAATATCCTTAGTAACGTGAGTTTTGCTTATGCTCACAACTAAAAGAAAGGCAGGCAACTCTTCCTCGAGAAAGTGATAGTGTTGATCGTCATTTAATCTTAATGGAAGGAAACATGGGACAATTATATAATCGCCTATGACACCAATCCATACATTTAATGAAAACTGATGTTGATAATTGGCTTCAAAAAATGCACATTAGAACAAAAAACAATATGACAAATTAGGCGTGAACTTATTTGACAACAGACTACTATATCTTTTCGTTACTTAATAAACCACATCCTAACATATTTTATTTCTTTTGTGGAAAAACTATTGACTTTTAGAGGAAAACTTAGGAGACAAAAAAGTTACACAATAAAATACGAAAGCTAACTGAATAATCAAATCTAATCAGTGGCGCCCGAAAAAAAAGTTAGAGAGAGTAAAATTTTACAGACCCAGAAAAAAATACCACTCTGTACATTATTTCACACAATAATAATTTTTTTTATGAGAACTGATATAAGTGTTGTCTGTTCCAAATTTGTCTCAATTATTGTTAAAAAGAAATCATATAAATTTAAAAAACTAAAAATCATAATAAAATTTAACACCATGTATCTTCAAAACTAAGCATTGTCGGGCATATGTTTATATGGAATTTTATTCTTAAAATAAGCTAAAAAATAACTCATTAAAATTAGTCGCACTTATTTTGAAACACCCTGTATGTGATAGATATTTTTTCCACTTCAACTAGTAAAGTTACATTTTATTTTCCCGAAAGTCTTTAATATATTTAACTTTTAGAAAAAAAGATCCCCTAGGAAGCAAACTGAGATTTGTTTTTAAAACTTTTTACGAGACTTACACCTAAAGTTAGAGGCTCAAAATAAATGATTAACTGTTTTTGTTCGGCAAGGATCGGGGCGAAATGCGTGCCGTAGGACGATAACGTGAAAATTGAAATTCTAAATTTCAAAAGAGTTTAATTGAGTCTGTAGGCTGCTTACTTGAGATTTCGCAGGATAAAAAAAGCTTTGAAACAAAGTTTCTTGATTGTGTTTCATAAAACAAAAGTTTTTTTATTCACCCCGGCAGAGAAAAGAATGTTTCAGATATTATATTTTATTTAAAAAAATACGAACAATGGCTTTATGCTTAAATATAATTAAGTCAATTTGCATTAATGGAGGTTTTATAATTTTTTTTATTTATTATGTAATTTGTTAATTATTAGGGGTACCGAATTCGGAGCTTTATTCTGATCCTGGGATTTCACAGGTTTCTGTGGTAATTAAATATTGCTTTATATGTTTAGAACGCCAATGAAAATTTAAAAATTTCTTATGTTTGAAAATTTCTATCTGTAGTAAAATTATGTACAATTGAAGCTATACAAGATAACCAAAAATGAAGAATAAATATTTTGTTTTCTACATCCGTTAAAATATGTAGTTTTTTTTTTTATACATCAAAGGCACAGATTATTTCATCATACAGATGTGACAAAGGGCCTTTCAGCCGAAACCCATGACCTTGCTTGCTTCACTACCTTCTATATAACAGAGAAATTGTAAAAGTAAGGTCATGAAAATTGGATTCTTCAACTTTAAAGGAACCACTATCGCATATGTTAGATAATTTATTCTATGTCAAAGATACAACAGAATGAACAGATTACTTCGATAATGTAACATATGTACAGCCTAGCAACTCTACAAAATAACTGAAAAATCTAGGAGTGTCCCAGATCGCATGCGGCACCTGCAAATTTATAAGAGCAGCTGTTGTATATATATATATATATATACAGGGTGTCCCACTTAAGATGGATACAAGCCAATATCTTGATTGTTTGTTAAGCGATGTTTTTCATTTTTGGTAGGAGGCTGTATGGTTATAAGGCGCACATTTTGCCCAGGGTAAGAAACGCGATACCTCATAGACGTACGTTTTAATGGGGTTTGATTTTTTTTTATTCAAGAGTAAACTACCTTTAGGACAGTATTTATTTCAAATCTAATAAATTATATTGAATCCTCCTCATCCAAGATACTTTAGTTCTAATTTTGATAAAGATTGATACAGGGTGTGTCATTAAAAATATGACATTTTTAATTTTTTTTATTATTTTTTTTTTAAGTGAAAACTTAACGACTTACGACGCCACTGGATAAAAAACTGGTTTATGTCAACATTATAATAATCGATTTAAGTTTTCAGATAGCTACCATAATAATTAAGATCTTTAATTTTGTTTAATTTATAAAACCGATATTTTTAATTCTGCTAATACCACTGAATAAAATCCGTTACAAAAGAATCTATAAACCCAGCTCTCAACGAAAACTGAAATATGATTTTTATTCATTTTATTGAGGATTAATGAAAAAAATCCAAACAATTATTTAAAACAATCACTATTAACTTTGAAAAATATGCTTTAAACTAAGATTTAGAAAACTATAATGAACTAAAAGTCAACATCTTCGACCAAACCACCATAATTTCTAATGCATTTTTCATAAATTTTCCTAATTCTTATGCAAACTTTACGTAATTCTTGTCGAGATATTTCTTCACATACTTGGCGTATTCGAGTTTTTAATTCTTCTAATGTTCGTGGACGGGTCTTATAAACTTTATTTTTGATAGCACCCCATAGAAAGAAATCTAGAGGTGTGAGGTCTGGAGACCTAGGAGGCCATGCTACAAAAGGACTATTGCGACCAATCCATTTATCTTGAAAATTTTCATTGAGCCATCTTCTTATAGGTGCAGCATTATGGATCGGAGCGCCATCTAGCTGAATATACAAATTCTCTCTATAAGTTAATGGCAAATCATGAACAGCATCCCAAAATTCATTTTGCAAGAAAACTAAAAATCTCGCACCGTTTAAAGTAGTATTGAAAAAGAAGGGTCCAATAATACGGTCTTTTAAAATACCACACCACACATTTACTTTCTCAGAATATTGATTTTTGCAATTAATTACCCAGTGAGGATTCTCATTACTCCAATATCTAATATTCTGAGATGATACTGTCCCGTTGGTAGAAAATGTCGCCTCATCAGTAAATAATATTTTACCAAATAGATTGTGGTCTTCGTAAAATTTTGCCTGCATGGTTAAACAGTACTCCATTCTTCTCTGATCATCACCTGGTTGTAACGTGTGCAAAAATCTTGGTTTAAACGGTTTAATACCATTTCTTTTCAAACATCTTGAAACAGTACTCTTCCGCCTACTATCAAAGCTTCTTAAACTGGATTTTGGGTTCACCCGGAAATGATTTACAATTCTTGCATCCTGTTGATGATTTCTTTGCCGTCTTACTTTCTCCTGTACCACAGAACCCCGTTGATTAAACATTCGATTCACTTTAGAAACCGTGGTGTACGATATTAAGTGATCAGGATGCCTCTGATTGAATTCTTGTGCGGCCTCTCGACAGTTTCGCGCACCATCTCCTACTAATCTCACTATTTCTACTTTTTCTGCTAAACTCAAACGCATATTTAGTTATTCTGCAAAAATGTTATTAATTTTAACAATGTAACAGGGACATATCAAGAATTTTGACGTGTGACTTAAAAATCATATTATTTTGTTTCCATGGCCATCTTAGTTTTTAAATCTTTCTAGTCTGTTCCTGACTGTTGCATTTAAACAGCACGATTCCAGATTATATTGCATTAATTAGTAGACTAACGGCATCCGAGTATATTACATCGATTTCTAATATATCGAAGAAGAAATCGATTATTATAATGTTGACATAAACCAGTTGTTTATCCAGTGGCGTCGTAAGTATTCACTTAAAAAAAATAATAAAAAAAATTAAAAATGTCATATTTTTAATGACACACCCTGTATCAATCTTTATCAAAATTAGAACTAAAGTATCTTGGATGAGGAGGATTCAATATAATTTATTAGATTTGAAATAAATACTGTCCTAAAGGTAGTTTACTCTTGAATAAAAAAAAATCAAACCCCATTAAAACGTACGTCTATGAGGTATCGCGTTTCTTACCCTGGGCAAAATGTGCGCCTTATAACCATACAGCCTCCTACCAAAAATGAAAAACATCGCTTAACAAACAATCAAGATATTGGCTTGTATCCATCTTAAGTGGGACACCCTGTATATATATATATATATATATATATATATATATATATATATATATATATAAAATAGAATAAAATATTGGCGAAGCGGACGTGAAAATTTGTCAATCTACATGATTCTTGTGTTAAAAAGTGCGGAGCACTCCAAAATATGGAAAAACTCCGGGTTCCACAAATGGCGACAGCGCTGTTTCGTCCTAATATGGGACTCGTCAGGCCACCGCATTCGGTATAAACCATCATTTCGCCTTTGTATCCTATAAAGCTGAGTTTAAAATCAAAAAACAGCAAACAAGAAGACAAAGGCGACATCTCGATGGTCCACTTGATAATACAAGAACCACACAGATTAACAAAGTTTGTAAAAGAACCGCCATATGGTGGCGCGACGGTGAATTAAAACAGAAATATGTAAAATCGAGTACACGAAACGCGCTGCCCAAAGGATAGGGGTCGCATTTTTCGGTACTGGCAAGCAAGCCTACTGCTCATTTTAGCAGCCAAAGTCACGTGTCGCACCAAACGATCCCACTATGAGAGCATCGTTTAGCGTGTTTCAAAGCCAAACAAGTAAATAAATAAGTAGATAAGTTTTTGTCCGTGTAATTTAAAATAAAATAGAATAAAATATTAGGGAAGCGGACGTGAAAATTTGTCAATCTACATATTTTGGAGTGCTCCGCACTTTTTAACACGAGAATCATGTAGATTGACAAATTTTCACGTCCGCTTCGCCAATATTTTATTCCATTTTATTTTAAATTACACGGACAAAAACTTATCTACTTATTTATATATATATATATATATATATATATATATATATATATATATATATATATATATATATATGAAGAACAGTAAATACAAACTTCGTTCCAACCATATCCTTTCCGTGGCTGTGCAAAGGTGCGTGTCGGTACCCTGATGAGTCTAGTGGTGGTACAGGTAGGCCATCATTTCGATGGTGGTGGAATAGGATAAATTGTGTTCCTTAGCAATTTTTTCAAACTGTGCATCCTCTAACACGGAAAGAATATGGTTGGAACGAAGTTTGCATTTACTGTTCGCATTTTACTTCATTCACACACGGAGCTGCATATAGTTGTATGTTCGCTGAATGTGATTTCATCACTACAACGGCATTATGTGGATACATCCACTGCGGAGGAATCCGTGAAAGCCGCATAAACATATATACGGCATCCGGCGGGAGGTCGGCGAAACCGCGTTCAGTATTTGCATGCTTCCTTCCGATCTGTCCTTTGCACAGCCAGGTGCATGTCGGTAACCTGATGAGTCTAATAGAGACGAAATATGTACCTCTGCCGTATCACTGTGGCGGGGAGGGTAAGTTTTGACTTTCTTCTCGGTGTGGTGGTACAGGTTAGCAATTTTTTCAAACTGTGCAACCTCTAACACTTTACTTCATATATATATACATATATATATATATATATATATATATATATATATATATATATATATATATATATATATATATATATATATATATGTCATGTCGGATATTCTCACGGGTGTGATGTATAATCGAAGGTTTTCGGGCATCCCGTGTATGTGCTGAGTCCCTCTCAGGACAGCTGCCTCAAAACGATATGCAACCAGAATTGTTGATACTAAAAACAAGCCAAAAGGCATTAAGAAAAACCAAGAAAGTATAAAACAATAACTAAAAACAAGCCATGACATGAAACAGGAATTTGAGACAAGTCAAGAAGATATGAAACAAGAACTGAAAAAAGACATCAAAAAAGTCAAGAAGATATGAAGCGCATAGAACAAGAAATGTAACACAAGATTAGCAAAATTAGAGGAGACATACAGGGCGAAGTACAGCATGAGGTGACGGAAATCCAGAAAGGGACACGATAATTACATTTGCAAATCGAGAAGGTAGCCAATACAGGTATAATAAAGCTGAATGGTGTTCCTGCAGCTAGTGTAATGAAGCCACCTACCTTAGACAGCAAAGTACCTTGATTTACCTATATCCGTCAATTCGAAGCCGCCTCCACCGAAAATAATTGGAGTCTACCGGAGAAGGCACGTGCTCTTGTTCTAGTACTATGAAGTGAAGCTATGAAGGTTCTACGTAACATCTCCGAAGAAAAACAGAATGATTATGAGTTAATTGTTACTGTTCTCGAGATGCGCTATGGGGAAGCCCACCTCCAAGAAGTTTATAAGGTCCAACTCCAAAGAAGAAGACAAAAATACAACGAAAGCCTTCAAGAATATGAGGCGGATATAATGAGACTAATAAATTTGACTTACCCAACATATCAGGAAGAAATAAAGCAGAAGTTAGCAGTAAATAGTTTTATTGGAGGTTTACGCAATCTAGAAACAAGCCAAATTCTAAGAATGGCCCGACTAAAGAAAATTTTCGAGGGTCTTTGCTTATGCTCTTCAGTTTGAAACAGCCAAACAGAAGGAACCAAAGGAGCATCATCAGAAGAGTCAACGTTTCTCAGGACTATTACATAACCAACGAGAAAATATTTATGAGGCTAATGAGGGAGTTGCAAGAATTTTTAAATAAATGAAAAATATATGACAACAAAAATACAACCTTCCATAGTAGAAATATAATTCGTTGTTGGAAGTGTGTCCAAGAAGGGCATTTACAAAGCCGTTGTACTAGCAGTATTGCTCCTGACAGTGATCCCGATGGCTATCGGCTTCATATGGCTGATATAGGTGATGAAGTTCAAGGGAACGACTTGGAGTAAGTGTTTGCCTTTACGGTGAATTTAAAGAAGTCTGATTGAATAACAGTATCCCCTGTTTTGGATTTGCTGTTTACAAAGATAAAAAAGATGCTGCAGTTGCCATCAAGGCTTGCGATGGAGTTGGAGTATGCGGTTGTGGCATTAGAGTGAATCATGCCAGACCAAAAACAGGGGATCAAGTTCGCCGGTACTATTCAAATAATATGCATTGTTACCATTGCGTATACAATGATCACTTTTATCGAGATTGTCCGAATATAACGCTTTAATTCCTCTTACCATTTTTTTCCACATTGTCAATAGCCTACATTGAGAACTAATTCTTTTAAACTGACAAAGGAAACTATTTAATATGTAAAGCAAGTATTCGAATCAATACATATAAAGGTCACTTTATCGATTCACAAATGCCCCATAGGTTATTTTAGTAGCCTAATCATAAATATTTACAACTAAAAGGACACACACTAATGTAAACGTCATCCTTTCACTAAATTATGCCTTCAATTGTTAACCCACCGTCTTCCAGCATATCGTTATCTTATTCGGAAATATCTACAAACTCCGAACTTTGTCCATGCAAGTAAAGGCCTCTGTTCCCAGTTGTGGTCTTGGTGTTGCCAATTACGACTTGTAATTTCGTTTCGAACTTCGCACCTCCACTTGCAAATAGGGGTTTCCAGTGGCGGGCGTAGGGAAAAGGTATTTAAATATTTGTATCAAGGGCAAATTAACCTTTTGTTTGAATACCAAAGGAACGAAAAGGAAGACAATGTATTCAAAGAGAGGTACTGGACTTTATTGAAAATAAAGATTAGAATATATCTTACATAAAAACTCTAATTACACCAAGAACATGAATGACCCAAATTATTTTCTGCTGAATTTAGTACTTATAACAAAAGTGAAATAATAATGACCAAACTTAAGAACGCGATATAGTATAGACTTGATAGTCTGGAAGCTAGGGAGGGGGGAGGTTGAATGTACATTCAACATTCCCATTGATAACATTGTGTTATTTTAGGTTTTTAGTGCTTTGGTTACCAAGTCCCAATTGGGTTCCATTCTCGGTCAGAAATGATGGTTTGTTTTTCCGACTTTTCCGAAAAAATAAAAAGAATTAAGTTACATAATCTGACTTTTGGTATATGTTATGTTATTTTAAATATTTTTGTCTCATGTAAATGTTACGTTAAATTAATAATTTTATAGTCCAAAGTACAGGGCCTATTTTGAAAATTACTAACGTTTGAAACTTTGTGAGTGGCTTCATTTTAATGTAAACTAAAAAATTTTTATTTGTGAAAACTCTCGGAAAGGGGCAGTTTCCAATGTGAAAGCGAAAAACATGTCAACTTAATGATGTATTAAAGAAGTGTGAACAACCCTTTGTTTTCCACACTTGAATCGTAAGATGAAGAAATAATGGGCTACTTGGCAGGAACCCCCCCACCCCCCGTCACGTAAAAATAATGAAGTTATGAAAATTTATCAACAACCAGCTGATTTTTACAATTGTTTAATAAATATTGGTATAACTGAGTGGTTATACTGGCCTCCAATTTTATGAACAGTTTTCTTAGACCTACACCTTAAATATGACAATTTTACAGGTTTTGTTTACTGATGAACATTTGGATACCACTTGTAGGTAAGGTTTTTTATAATCAAAAAATATAGTGGCTACTGCGTAACCTACAAAAAAAAAACAGATAAAATTTTTATTATTCCGCATAAAAAAATATTTGATGTTATTAATTACTTCATAGTTAAATTTCTAATTAAATACTTATTTTTTCGTTAATATTTCATGTGAAAATCGAAAATTTCTATTTAATATATCATCCTCTAAATTAATATTTAGCATTTCTAACACCACACATCGTACATATGAAAGTTCAACATTAAGTATAGAGGAATTGTCAAAAGCAATTTGATATTTACAATTCGTGATATATAAGTTTTATCCTTTTCCCACTTAGTCTCAGGTGCCCGACAATATTTCGATTTTTTTTTTTCATAAGTGACCCATTTTTATTGTAAACCACATATATCAATGAGTTCTACACTTCATTATAAAACAAAAAAAGAAACGGTTGTTTATCAATAAACATAACCTCGTCAAATTCACTGGTTTAAGTTGTAGGTCTAAGAACATTGCCCATAGAAATTGTAAGCCAGTATGACCATTCAATTGTACTAAGATTTATTAAACAATTGTGTAAAAATTAGCTGGTTGTTGATAAATTTTCATAATCTCGTTTTTTGACATATTGCGCACATTACACAGGCCAACAGAATGGTTAACCAGATATCTGACTTTTGGGTGCTAAATTCAATTCCGGAACCCGAATTGCTAGTGCGTTTCGAGATAACGAAAAACTACAAATAACCACATCTTAGGCCATATTTGAGGTTACTTTTTAACGCTACACAAAACTCGGTATCTTCTTCTTCTTTCTTTAGTTTAGGCATAAAATACCGATTTTTCTTCGTCCCCTTCGCCTATTTGGGCTTTAAACTGTCGCTTCATCTTTTTCGAGATCGCTCTACACTTCTGCGACCTTAGGGTGATTTATCACTTGCTACCCTAACTATGTTCGAGTCGCCCATGCAACTGATGTGGTTGTTCCATTGCATCTTTCTCTTCAATATCCAGTCGTTTACATCATTCATTTCGAACAGTTCTCTGTGAAGATAGATTTTTTGGGGATCATAATAAATGTTGATATTAACCAATCTTCTAGTATATTTCCTTCATTTTATATAACATAACAAGTGTCGATATTAACCAATCTTCTGGTATATTTCCTGTATTTTATATAATATTGAAGAAGACACCATATTTTTATCACTTTTCTCTAGAATTTGAGATGTCTATAAACTTGAAATTGCATTTCCTACATAACCATGCAGATGAATTCTCAGAAATTTTAGGCGATTACAGTAAAGAGCAAAGAAAACGTTTTCACCAAGATATTACTAGAATATATCAAGGCAGATGGGATGTGAATATGATAACAGACTTTTGCTGGAGTTAAACGTAAAAGAAACCCACTGTACTTTAATAGGACACACAACTCTATACCACTTACATTCTTTAGCTCCATTTATTTACTTTGACGACTCTTCGCTCTCTGTTCATTGGCGTTTTTCTAGCTCCATAGTACCTTCATCTACTGAGTTTTTGTTGTCTCAGGTCGTGTATCGGCATTATATGTCATTACTGGCCTAATCGTCTTATATAGTTTCAATTCTGATATGTTCATTTTGCTAAATAGTGTTATTAGGCATGCTGCTATCCTAGCTGCTTCTTAATTTTGTTTTCGAACCTCTGCTTCGACATCTCCATAGCCGGATATTTTTAGCCCCAGATATTTAAATTTCATCTTCACAAGCTTATATCTTATCAGTGACTTTGAGGTGGTCATGTATTTTATCTTAGAAGCAGATATGATCATATTAAGAGATTTTGCTGTTCGGTAGTAGTCTTTGTAGGTGGTCTTCATTTTCCGTCACCAGTCGCCCATCCTGTATCCCCTCAATTTGCATGCTCTCGTTATTATCGGATCCATGATAACATTAAAGAGGTTTAAGGAGTCCCCTTGTCAAATTCCTCTACCAACTGGAATCGGATCTGTAAGTTTTCCGTTGATCCTGGCTTGCACTTGGTTGTCAGAATATATATTCTCGATAGTTTAAACTAGGTTGCGTGGGATTTGCCTAACAAAGAGTAGATGTAATATATCTTTTTTCCAAGTCCATAAAACATATATATGATGGCTCGATACTCGAAATAACTTCTTAAATTCTTTCCCTTCAGAATCGTTTTTCAATGGCCTTGATATCTACTGTTGAAAACAGCGAATCGAGTGTTTTCGTCAATACATCCCGCTCGGCCCAGGGTATGTGGGTTTGGGAGTCTGAGTTTATCAACAAACTCACTTTGCTCGTCTGTCTGTTGCATTGTGCCCGGGTTATGTATGTTTAGGAGCCTTGGTTTTTGAGCCTGTCTACTGACTGCTATTCAATTTTCATGAACTGACGAAACACAAGTTTTATATTTTCAACAGTCGATATATCGACGAAAAAAAAAATATCGAGGCCATTGAAAAGTAGTAATTTAAGATGATTTATTGAGTTCTGTGAAAGAACATCGCCTAGGATTCAAAAATAACCTCAAATATGGCCTAAAATGCTGTTTTTTCAGTTTTAAGTTAAATTATCTCGAAAATCAGACGTGTTGAAGCAATTCGAGTTCCGGATTTAGATTTAGCACGTCAAAAGTCTGCGGAAAAGTATAGTCAAATTTTTGGTTTAGAGAGTTGGTCAAATTTTATCGGTCTGTGTTATTTTTTTACCACTTTTTTACGTTTTTTTATACATAAATATCTTATGATTCAAATAAAAAGTAAAAAGTTGTCAAAGAAAAGGAGAATTTGGAAAATACGGCTAGAAAACTAAAGGGAAATGACGCGTTTCTGACCTAAAATCACATGGCATTATGATTTACAGCTCAAGTGTTCGCTCCCCAACCGATATTCGACACTTCATAAACACCATATCATTTGCTTGAGTGACCAATTGAAATTAATGGTCATCTAAGATGTGGATAATCCTGGACATCTTAATACTGTTATGCCACCCAAAAACTCCCCAGAATAGGCCTTCTTTAACACTTCCAAAATTAATTTACTACCCCCTTGAAATCGTTTAAAAAATAAATAAATAAATAACCCAAATATATTTCTATATATTAAAGACGTTACTAAAACTGCACGCCGCTGTTGATCTTGCAAGGCGTTGTCACAAGGGCAAACTTTACGATTGTAATGTTTCCTCCTTTCCCAGGTGGCGCTATTCACGTATTCACGCTGAATTGTGTGACTTATTATGTAAGTTTCTATGGCGGAGAGGTTAAATTATAATAAGATACTGACGTATTACATAGAAATTAAACCATTCTACATATGCAAGCGATTATTAGTTCATAACAACGTAGGTTATTGTTGTATTGTACAAATTTTAGTGTACAATTATCGCTGAGAACTTGTTTAAGTCGTGCGTGTGTAATTACTGTTACAATGGTTTATATTCTCTTATTGTTCAGGTGTGTATATGGCTAGGTTTGTTTTAAGGAAATTGTATATCCTCGAAAGTGTTCCACTAAAAATCAATCTTCGTTTTCTCTCTCCAACATATGGGATTCTTATATTCACTTTAGGAACAAATATGAAACGTTATAAATTTTTGAAAAAGATAGAGTCTATAGAAAATGTAATAAAAACGTCAGGTCCGTATTTAGAAAAAATGAAGTTGATGGTGGTGGTGGAAGTTTGAAATATTGGATTTAAGAATTGATGATGCCATCTTGTAAAGGAGAACAAGTAATAATAAAAATACACAATTTATTTTGAAATATATATTCGAATAGAGCTAGAAAAAAAGTAAAAACGCCATAGCGACCCTATTTACATAACCTAAGTAGAAAACTATAGAATTTTGATATTAGAAATAGCCCATAGAGTATGACATAGGGAGTAAAAGTGTGCTAAAAATTGCACAAAGAAATATTTTCTCTCAAACATTCAAGCACTTTTTGTTAGTTTTTTTAATACCAGCTCCTAGGTAACATAATACGTCGCATTTTTGGCAATGCCAGCAAAGTAATTAAAGTATTTCAAATAAATTATTCTCCACGGTAAAAGACTTTTTTTGCAAAACATACAATATATCTAACAAATTGCCAGTAAATATGCTAGAGAAATACTAAGTAAAATAGAAAAAGTAAAATCACATTAACAATCGGCTCCAACTGAAATCGCTTAAAAAAAAACATTATCAACTTCTCACCAAAAACACAAAAGCAGAACAACTATTTAATAAAGGTCTTAACTTCGCAGTAACACTTAAAAGCACTCCTGTTTTCGACTTAAAAGGTCTGGTGAAGAAACCCATGCCGACGAATTTTCCAGAATAGAAGCGTCAGCCTTAAAGGAACTTCGTAAAAATGAATCGATCAAAATTCTACTAGTAGACAAAGGAAATTCAACGATTTAATTGATATAGTACATCAAAAGTTGATGATATCCTGAAAAAAGAAAAATATAATTATCCAATAATATCAATAGTCTAGGATGTATAGAATATTAAAGAGATATGAAGATTTTGTACAGGATTTTTATATTTACCACCATACCTAGAGGCTCTATTATAAGAGAGGATTTTTTTCATATTATCTTTTAGATTTGTTTACAACTTCGCCTGTGGTGTGTGATGGGTGAATTGAGTAGCTCAGAAGGCACCACTGCCGGTCCCAAGCCCGGGTAAAGAAGGAGGGTTATCGAGTGAGGCTAGCTACCTGCTCGATGTAAAAGAAACATGGAGCTCACAGAACCGAAGACGCGGCCTCGGAACCAGGACTGATCAATACGATGACGACACATGCTATGAAAAGGAATAAACGATCATGGAAATCAAAACGCAATGTCACTAGGTTAGGATGCTGGAATATAACCTCATGGAATGGGAAAGAATTAATCATGGAAATGGAAAAACATAAAATAGACATATGCGGACTATCAGAAACAAAACGAAAAGGAAAAGGAACATTTGGCCGATACATCCTAATTCACAGTGGGAAAGCCAAACATGAAAGAGCCCATTCGGGAGTCGGTATACTGCTCCACGAGAATTATAAACAATGCATTGAGGACATACAATATATCAACGATAGAATACTTAAAGTATCCCTAACATTAAAGCAAACCATAATACATCTTATTAGCACATACGCCCCGGACATATCAAGACCTATAGAGGAATCAGAAAACTTCTACCAAAAACTGCAAGACTCTATAGAAAACATAAACAAGAATGAAAAAATAATAATATTCGGAGATCTAAATGCTCGAATAGGAGATGAAATCATTCCAGGCGTTAAACAGAAATACAATGAACCTATAACTAACGAAAACGGAGAGCTCTTAATAGATTTCTGTGCTAGAAACGAAATGAGAATTACTAATACTTTTTTCCCACACAAAGATCAACATAAGTACACATTTATGAATACCAGAGGTCAAAAGTCAATGATTGACTTCATAATTACCAATAAAGGAATAATGCCAACACAAATACTTGACGTAAGGACCCTGACTTCCGCTAACCTGAGAACAGACCACAATCTCGTACTGTGCAGGTTAGTCTTGGAACGACCGCACAAAGTCCGAAAAGCACCAGTCTTTATCGAAAAGTACAACATAGAATCTCTAGAGTCGGATAGCACACGAAAACTGTATGAAAACAGACTAACAGGCAAACTGAAGGAGTTAGACTGTAACGCATATGACGTGGAGACCTGCTGGACAAAAATTAAAAATACCATACATCAAGCGGCTGAAGAATCCATTGGAAAGAGAAAAATAAACATAAATTCAACAAACAACACCAAACCATGGTTTTGCCAGGAAGTAAAGGACCTCGCAGAATTAAAAAGAAGAAGCTACTTAACATACAAAAGCACACCAAACCAACAAAAACACGCAGAATATATAGAAACTAGAAACAGAGTCAATTCACGTATTAAGGCCATCAAAAGGGAGCATTGGAATAAATTCACAAGCGATATGGATCATGATATACATGGCGCCCAAAGAAAGGTGTGGAAAATGTTAAAGAACAGAAAGAAGCCGGTGAATGAGTATGTTCAAAGTAAAGGAGTCGCAATAGAAACTTGGGAAGAATACTTTGGTACACTATATAACGCTGAAGAAATACAAGAAATAGAATACCGGACAGCATCAAACGCAACCGTCTCAGAGACGGAATCAAGAGAAAGACTAGGAAAGCTAAAGAACAGAAAAGCACCTGGGACAGATGGAATACCTAACGAACTATTAAAATATGGTGGCCCGGAACTTGTAACAAAACTTACCACTTTATTTAACAAAATCCTGAGTACAGCGAAAATACCAAACGACTGGCACACGAGCATAACAATTACTATATTAAAAAAGGGACAAAAGACATTGCCAGAAAATTACAGAGGAATAACTTTACTATGCACAACTATGAAACTGTTCACAGGAATAATAAAAGAGAAGCTAGAAAAGCTAATAGTTAATAGGGAAGAGCAACAAGGGTTCAGAAAAGGCAGATCGACTACGGACGCAATATTTATCATGAAACAAATTAAAGAAAAGGCCATAGAATATAACACACCAGCATTCGTCTGTTTCGTCGACCTCACTAAAGCATTCGACAAAGTCCAACTAGGCGACGTCATTCGAATGCTTATTGATAAACAAATACCCGCCAATATAGTAAAGACAATTTGCAATCTGAACACTGCCAATACAACACAAATTAAAACAGAACAACACACCTCAGGTAGCATACCAACGCCCGGAGGAATCAGACAGGGAGATAGTCTCAGCCCCTTCCTGTTTAACCTCATTATGGATAAAATCATAGAAGAAGTGGCAACATTAAACATCGGGTACAGAATAAATAACACACGTATCAGCTTGGTGGGCTATGCCGATGATACCGCAATCCTCGCAGAAACCGAAGACGATCTGCAGAGACAGCTCTTTAAATTATACCAAGTGGGACAACGACTTAATATGAATATCTCCATCGAAAAAACGAAAAGTATGACCATCAGTAAGGAACCCATTAGATGCAAACTAGTAATCCAGGACAGACCCATAGAGCAAGTGATGCAGTTCAAATACCTTGGCGTAAATATATCCAGCAGTCATGAACCTATAAAGGACGTAAAATGCCAAGTCAACAAAGCCGCAGCAACCACAGGATGCCTAAGAGAATTTGTATGGAAGAATCAATATATGCGAATGGACAGCAAAATTAAGATCTATAAAACATGCATAAGACCCATAATGACATATGGAATAGAGACGAGAGAAGACACTAGTAAAACGAAAAGTATACTACGGGTGGCTGAAATGAAGGTAATGAGGATGATAGTCGGTAAAACCAGAAGAGATCGTGTAAGAAATATAAACGTCAGAGAACAATGCGAGATACAGGATATAGTAAGATGGGAGAGACAAAGAAGACGGGAATGGTATCACCACGTAAAAAGGATGTCCGAACACAGACTACCCCGCATAGTGCTAGAGGGAAAACCAGCAGGAAACCGACCACCAGGAAGACCACCGAAAAGATGGAGAGATAGCTGGCAGTCCACATCACAGGAAATGATAGGGAGGCACGACCGGAATTAACAGATCAACAGATCTCATACAAGTAGAAGAAGAAGAAGAAGAAGAAGATTTGTTTACAAACACACCCAATAATACTAACAGAAAAAATAAATTAGGGAATTCTCTATACATTTTCAACATATCCTCCATTATTATTAACATATTTAAAAACATTTTATGATAAACAGAGTTTGAAATACAATCTCTGTAGTCTTGGTTAAACAATATTACAGTGCGTTAAATTTTTTTCCTTAATATTTCTGTATTTTGAGGTATTTCATTATTTGTTTTCTAATCCACAAAAAAGATCTATCAAATCTGGACTATATGCCTTCCAGTTCAAAAGTTATATCGATTCTTAAGGTACTTAGTAACGGGTACAAACAATAGTGTACAGCAGTGCGCCATCTTGTTGCCAAATCAGATTATTGTATTGCTGCACTGAGATATTCTCTAATTGATCTTATACATTATTTTTAATTAAATTTAAATATCGCCTACCATTTAAATTTCCATTTAAAATAATTGGCTCAATAATGTTACCACACCAAACATGAATTGATTGCTGCCCCTGTATTTTAACAATATGTATTTTGTGAGGGTGTTGAATTCTGCACTGGCATTAACCTATAAGGATGATATTTAGAAAACTGCAATGTGGTGTAAATTTTATACCAAGATTTATTGAAATATTATGCGGCTTCTGGAATAGATCTTTTAGGGTCTTCTAAAAATTATATCAAATAATAATTTATTTTTCAATACCAGAGTGAAAAATTACCTTGAAAATAAAGTAAAATATTTAAATCATCTTCTTAATTGCTAACTACTGTTCTGATTTTTCGTCTAAGACTTTTCATTTCATTTAATTGTTTGACAGTGTAGATACTGTACTAGTAGATGGTACTTGATGACCAGGATATACATTACGGTAGTCATATTGTACTCTGGATATACTTTTATTATTTGAATAAAAAAGACAAATTATCTTATGGTTTTCTTGCTCCGAATAGCCCATGTCAAAATGTGTATTAGTCAATATAATGTATTTTAAGCCATATTAAAACGTCACAATTAAAATTAAAATAAAGCATTTATTTTCCACGCATATTGTTTTTTTTTTATATCAGTTTATTAATAATTCAAATAACGACTAGTCTGAACACTAACTTATTATTTATATACATGTACACTGCAACAAAATTTCCAAATAGTACATAGATACTACAAAATTAATACAAAAACAATATGGCTAATACAGATTTAAAAAGTGTTGATTAGAAATTTTGGTTAGGCAATCGACGAAAGTTCTCGAACCATAATTTGTTCAGTGTACTGTTACAACAAATAATTGACTTTGTCTAGTATGTTTTCTGGGCCCTCTGAAATTAAGCTGGCCAAGAAGTTTATGACAATTAATCAAACCATTAACCAACTTGCACAAAAAAAAAATAATAGTTTCTGCAACGCATTTCTAAACTTGGGAAACCAACCAACAATACACGAATTTCGTGCGATAAATTTTCATATGAGAATCAGTGTTTATAAAGCAAAAATTTTCCAAATTTTGATTGTACTCTCTCAAATCTATCTATGTAATTCTGATATATAGGTGCCCAAATGATACTCCATACTCCAAAATACTACGGACTAAACTGTCATAAAGTATTTGGATCGCCCTTGTGTTTTCGATCTGTCTAGAGTTTCTCTTTATAAAACTCAACATCTTAAAACTCTTTACTGCAATATTGTCAATATATATATATATATATATATATATATATATATATATATATATATATATATATATATATATATATATATATATATGTATATATATATTAAAATTTAATTCTTTATCGAAGATAACCCCGAGATCAATAAAAAATGGCAGACACTCCAAATCGAAATCATTTATATGATCAGAATTTATCACAGGCGAAAAACATTTAGAAAATCCCATAACTCCACATTTGTTCACACTGAAAGTTAAAAAATTATTATAACACCATCTAACTAGTAGATCTATCTCTCGTTGAATATAAACACAATCATCCAACGAGGAAACAATTACAAATAATTTTAAATCATCAGCATACAAAACGCAATAACAAATTTTAAAAACATTTATAACATCATTAATAATGATTAAAAATAAAATGGGACCTAAATGAGACCCCTGGGGGACTCCAGAGAACCCAAGGATCCCCTTCGATATTTCACCACATAATTTAACACACTGCGTACGCGAAGAGAGATATGAGGCTATCCATTTTAAATATGAATTACACAAACCGAGAAACTCGAGCTTGTACACCAGCAACCTGTGGCAACGACTATCAAAAGCTTTAGACAAATCCGTGTATATGGAGTCCACTTGATATCCTGCCTCTACACCTTAAACCAAAAAATATTGATAAACAGCTAGATTGGTTCTGGGCTGATGTAATTAAAAGCATTGAACAATTCATCAGTTATTAACAACTCGAATATCTTTCTCATAATACACAGCAATGATATACCCCGATAGTTTTCGACATAACTACGGTCACCAGACTTGAAAATAGGGAACAAGGTAGACTGTTTCCACCTCGAAGGGAATATTCCATTATTAAAAGGTTTCTGGTAAATGCGGCATAGAAAAGGTGCAAGAGAAACCATGCACTTCTTGTAAAATATGGTGATATTCCATCAGGTCCTGCACTCTTGTTACAATCATCTAATGAGTCAATTTTGTTCTGAACTTCGCTCACAGTAAACATATGTGATTGCAAATGTACAACCTCGTTTATTGAGTCGATGTCAAAAGAAATAACGTTACTGTGATCAGAATAGCACGACTGAAAATGCTGAGCAGAGGCTGTATTTTTGAAGTCAGGAGGAAAAAAACTTTTTCTAGCAGATAATATATAGGATGTCCCATTTAAAAAATTTGAATTTCTTTTGTTTCTAAACTTTACAAAGCGTCACTGTATTTGTAAGCAAATCTAAATGATGATATGGAAAAAATCCTTTCGAATTTAAATCCACAAAATCAACATATCATTAAGGCCAGTAATTAGTTTTAGACATTCTTTCACAAGTGCGCTAGCAAAGTTTCCACATATTTTGTATACATTATTAGTGGCATGACTCTAGAGTCAGAAAACAGATTAATAAGTTTGGATTGAAAGTTTATGTGCTGTAAGGGGAATCACTAAACATAATCTAAACTAGAATTTTGATAGGATCCAACATTATCAAATCTAACCACGTTACCACTAGACAAGGTAAGGAACCTTTTAGAGTATATTCTTCGTAATAGTTACATTGAAGTAAAGGATATGATCTGGACTCAATCCGACGGGCATTAGAAGAATGTTTCTCTCATTCCAGTCGTAGCCAAGATATACATAAAATGGTTTTAACCCCCGCCATAAAAATAGTAACAATGAAACTGGAAGACTAGTTGAGATATGTCAATGATATATTTATAATATACACGAGTATTGGTGCAGAACTGAATAATTTATTAGTTTAAAATTGTATTTAACATTTCCATTCACTTAAAAACTAATTTATTTTACATGAACGAAAAAACTGAATTTCCCTTGTTCACATTTTTTTAACTTTAATACATCCTGTATAACATGTATTAAATTTGACGTAAGTAAGATAATTTTAGCACTGTGCATCAGCTACAATCAACAATAGGACTTTTCAAGAAATCAATATCATACAAGTTTTGCGTATGACGAGAACTATCCTGGCCCTCAATTAATAATTTAGAACAAAAATCGATATGAAACAATTGCATCTTATTATAAGCGAAACATTGAACGAAATAATAGCGAAAGCGAGAACTTTAATAAATTACAAATGCCGTCAAGCTGTCATTTCGCATGCTGAATTATTTATATACTAAACTGTACCTTGCCAAGATAGAAATGAATTAACTTCTACGGGTCCGTACATTGTGTTTAACTTCAATTAATAATGGAAATAAGTGTCTTGCTTTTAAACTTACTTTGAAATTATTATTTTCGACGTTTAATTTCTATTTATTAATTTAAAAGGGTAGACATTTGACTACGCCTATTATGGAAAATAAATTAGATTAAATATGAGTTTAGCAAAATCGACTTGTATCGTTATACATTCTAAATAAATAACAATGTAGTAATCTTGTTCGTATGTTTCGTGATTTTAGTCAAGTATTTATATGACAGTTTTTAGCTACGAATTCTGTGGGATAAGACCAATTGACCTGAAATTATAATACTAGGTAGGGAATGGTCCAAGGATCAAAAGTGACATAGCGTCGATTTGTGCATTTACCCTGCCGGTGAATACCACTCCTTCTCGGACGTGGAAATTAGTACACTCAGAAATCAATAAAGAGGTGAATTCCAAGCAAAAAGTATTTTATGAAATTTTGTTCGATAAATCAATATTTTTCGAGTTATTCGAGATTAAAAATGTTGATTTTTTATCTAAAAAATGCATGTTTTAAAGCGATTTTTCACAAATAACTCGGAAACCGTAAGTTTTATGAAAAAAAAAAATCTTCTTCTTCTTCTTCCTCTTGTTATAGGCTTACAGCCTGTTTTTCCCAACTCAATCATTCATCTCATTTGATGTTGAAATCCAGGACTCTCTCCATCTTTTAGGTGGTCTTCCTATTGGTCTTCTGGTTTCCGGTGTTCCATCTCGGGCGATTCTCGCTATCCTATTTTGCGCCATTCTTCCTACGTGCTCATTCCAGGCTCTTCTGCGCTTCCGTCCCCATTTTACTATATTCTGCATTCCATGTTCCTCGCGTATTGTTGAATTGCGTATGTGATCTCTTAATGTGTATCCCGATATTCTTCTTAGTACTTTCATTTCGGCAGTTCTTAGAATTAATTTTGTTTTGTGTTGTCAGCTCTCGTCTCTATTGCGTACGTCATTATCGGTCGAATACAGGTCTTGTAGATTTTTGTTTTTGCGTCCTTGATCATGTATGTGTTGTGCCATATTATATCCGCCAGGCTTCCTGAGATTCTATTTGGCTTGTTTACTTGGTTTCTTACTTCTCTTGTTCTGTCTTGGTTTGCGGATATCTCAACTCCTAAGTAATTAAAGGTCATGAGTTGTTCTATTGGTTTGTCATCCACTACTAGTTTGCATCTTAAGGGCCCTTTGCTTATTACAATTGACTTAGTTTTATCGATGGATATTTTCATGTTGAATTGCTTGCTTATGGTGTGGAATGCAAATAGAAGTCTTTGGAGATCGTCTTCATTTTCCGAGACTATGACGGCGTCATCAGCGTAACATATTATTGTTATTTCCCCGGTATTCATTCTGTACCCTGGTGCCGCTCTTTTGACGTTTTCAATTATTTGGTCCATTACTATGTTAAACAGTAATGGACTCAGAGAGTCCCCCTGTCGTATGCCCGACGCTATCGGTACATCCTTAGTTAGGTTGCCGCTTACTGAGATCTGTGTTGTGGTGTTGAAGTTTAGCTGTTCAACTATGTTAATTAAATTGTTTGGGATGCCTTTAATTCGCATTATTTGCAGAATATCATCCAGTCTCACCCTATCAAAGGCTTTAGTGAGATCTATAAAGTACATAAAAGCCGGCTTAGTAAATTCAATAGATTTCTCTGCTATCTGTCTTACGATGAATATGGCATCTACTGTAGATCTGTTTTTGCGGAAACCTTGCTGTTCTTCTGATATTCTGCAATAGTCAGTTATTATACCTTCAAGGATTTTGGTGAATAATTTCATTATTGAATTTAATAAATAAAAAAAAATATAAGAGGCAAAAATAAAATAGCAAATCGATTTGCTTGTTTCTAATATCAATAGATGCAATACGAACCAAGTTACGGCGCATTGCCATAAACTTAATTCGAAACTTTCAACGATAAAAAACGAAAAAACGACTAGTTTTCTGAGAAAAACTTATAGCATCTTTCTTAAAGCGATAGACAAGACCCCTAAAATGCCTTTTCTCTAGAAGTTAATAGCTAAGAACTCATAAATAAAAAATCAGCAATGAAACCATTGGCTTAACCACAAAAAGTAAAATTCACCGTAATCCAAGTAGATTTAACTTTATTTAGTTACTACCAATGTCTTCAAGAAGTTTAACCGGTTTAAAATCCCTATATTTGAAAAATATTTGATTCTATTTTGAAACGATTTTTGGAATTTTTGAAAAAATTTTCTTTTTTTGACAATAATTCAAAAACCAAAGAAGATACATAAAAATGCAGGAGTCCAAAAATTTAGTTTATTTTACAAAAATTCTCGTTTTTCTGTTTTTTCTGTAAGAAAAAATTTACCAATATATCTCAAGTCCGCATTTGAGTGCGAGGACCACCCGCTTCGAACCGTTTAAACTTAATAATATCAAAAACGAAGATCTCAAAGCAGTTCAGCGAGAAATTACTTTGTAGCCTTTAAAATTTCCTGCAAAATCCGTTGTTAATCAATGACCTATCTTAAAAATTAAGGAAGTTATCGTTTAAAAAACAATTGCATTTTTCACTGAAATTTTTGGAGCATGTTAATTGTCTTACTCAGGACAACTTTGAAGCAAATATAAATAAATCTAAATATATATGCCAATATCTACATATGTATATCTTTCACGACACACAAACTCACACACGATATAGAGAAAAGAGGGGGAGAGAAGAATAAAAGAAACGGAATTTTAATTCATTAAATAAATGCACAACGAAAATATTTCGAGCTGTTCAAAACTAACTTTTTTTATTTACTCATAAGAGGTGGGTTATATGAGTTGAAACGTTGTAACAAATAAGAACATGAAAGCATGTTTTTTTTTACATTTTTTAACATGATTTCAATCTAGGTAACACTTAAATTTATGGTTTTTACATTTTTTGTCAAAAATAATTTTTTTATAAAATGGCATGATCCTTGATCTTGTACAGTTGCATTTTAATTTCAAGTTAAAGTTAAAAAACTGTTCTTTTATGACCCGTTTCTTTCCGAATTCATCAAAAACACATTATATAGGTTATCACATGATCTTTTTTGTTAAACTTCTGTCCCATTCTGTATACAAACCGCTAGCTCAATAATTCAACAAGTCCGGCGTGGAATAGAATATTTTTCCCTTTCGTCACCAGAAGCTGATTAAGGTGCGCAGTAACTGACCTGAAATAAAAAAAAGATGTATAAATATTCTGATTCATGACTTTAATCTAAAAATATATATAGGATGATTAGGTATATGTAGGACATTTACAGGTTGATTTTGACTTCATACTCTTTTATTTTTATGAATTCTTAAGCTTAATATTAAAACTTGTCACATCATTTCGATTTTTAAATCGTAAACTACGAAATTACGTTGCAGGAAAACACAATTAATACTAAAACTTGATATAAGCTAATCGTATGATCAAAAATCATATAAAAGATATCTTAAGAGTAATGGAATACAGACCAACAGCATATACTTTACGCAGAAATATCACGATTTACCCAAATTAATTATCTTTTTGAAAAAATTCATGTATTTGGACAAAATTGGGTCCTTAAGATTTTTTGATGCGAGAAGTTTAATTTAATTTATAATTTTGGTGTTGATTATAGGATACCTTATCTAGGGTTTTGTATGTGTCTTTAAAAGGCATTTTTGCGCCTTAGTGTATATTTATTTTTAGTACTCAAAGATTTGTTCCAATTCAAGGCATTTTAAATGTAATTTAGATATATTACGGCTTTTCGAAGTAAGAATTGATTAAAACAGCTATCATAAAATTGTTACAATATATGTATATTTGAATTTCATATGCATCTTTTTGTACTGTAATACACGCAACTCGTGAAATTGACAGTTAATACCTGACCTCGTTAAAAATGATTTTAAATTCGATTTCAGCAATCAGAAGGTAGTTTTACTTTCTGGGTAAATCACTTATGATGCCTGGAGTAATATCACGAGGGGACATAGATCTGAAAGAAATAGCAAGGATCACATGTTTTTGTTATACTACCCTCACTTTTCACAAATTGAAGCATGTAGTTAGGGGCAAGAGTGAAGTAGTGGTTAGCATGTCAGCCTTGCATCAAGATAACTTGAGTTAGTATTTCATGTGGAGCGTTTGTCGCTTCATAGAAGGCAATGACACAGAAATCCACAAAATATCTCTCTAATAGAAAAATTTCTCTTATGGAAGGTACCAAAAGAGTATTTGAACTTGGCCTTCCAACAGGGCGTGACTCTTCCAGTACCAAGTAAAGGTTTCTTCTTCAAACAACAGGTTAAAATACAACGGTAATGTCTGGTGTACCGGTATTTCTACGCGATTTCTATTTATGTGCGTAGTGATTGTGTTATTACTTTTATTAAGAAATATTGTCCCGTTTTAAAACGGTTAAACCTGTGTAGACAAGTACAGTGGCCGATTTAGATTTCCGAATCCAAAGGGTTCCGATATGATAAAAAAATAGCTACATGGAATTAATAACCCTCGGTTGAACTGTCCTAATTACGAAATAATTTGTAAAAGCCATCGGGTCTGTGCTACACATCTTTCAGAAAAATCTCTTGTACAAAATTCTAGAAAAGGAATTAAATATTGTGCTTTTCCTACTCTCAATCTTCCTAAATGTAAGTAAAACCAAGTTATAGCTTTTTCTTTATAAAATTGAAAGTTATATAAAAAATACAGATTCAGGGATAAATTGAATTAAATATAAATACAAAATAAAGATTTTTTCTTTAACATTGAAGCCATGATGCAAGTATATTTATTTCTTCTAGCTGAAAAGCAACAAGCCGAATTCATATCTCCAATGATAATACATAAAATCGAGAAAATTTGTGAAATGGTTCCTGTTACTACTAGTTATGAAAGTATGTCTTGAAGTACAAATTATTATTATATTATTTAGGTAATGTTAGATTTTTTTTAGCAACGGTGTTCCTCTTTTATAAATTAATTTTACGCTTCCTAATATATTTAAAACAAAAATTAGTATATCTAAAAATTGGATATATTTTTTTTGGGAGCAATGTTTTTCCAGAAGAATCAATGCTTTGTGTTTTTCCAACATTAAGTGTAGAAAGTATATCATTCATTTTATTTCTATATTATTTTTTCCAATACCGCAATTGTGTCAATTTACAAACATTTCTTTATTATTAGAAAATTTTTTGTCTCAGTTGCATTTTTCTTTAATTACTGTAGCAGACATACGAATACTCACAAAGTATTAATAAAACTTATTATTAAATATTTGTATTTTTGGTACAAAAGAATTAATCAAGTGTCAAAAGGAAAGGAAGAAACGTTTACTAAATTTTTAGAAATTAAACCGAATATAAACTATTTAGATCCAGTTAAATTAAGCCTCTATAAAAAAATGAATAAATAAAATAAAAAGATCCAAAATCAGCCAAAAAATTATATGATAGGTGGCTCTTATATATTAGTAATACGTTTATCGTACATATTTCGATTCGTTTTGAATTTCAAAAAAAAAAAAATTAAACTCTTAATCTACATTTTCGAAAATCCCCTAGTATCAATTTTGCATACAGTCCGGAAACGTAAAATTTTTAGAAATCCAAAATGCATCTGCCACATTGAATTCTTTAAATAAATTTAAATTCGATATTTACATTCTCAAACCCCCTCCCCCAGTACCAATTTTGAACAAAATCGAGAGATATAAAATTATAAGTCCGCCATATTGAATCCGCCGTATTGAATTTTTTAAAACCAATTTTAAATTTATTATTTTGCACCCTTCAAAACCTCCCTATACGAATTTCGATCAACATAAAAAAATGTAAAAATTTAAGACGTCATATTGGAGCCGCCATATTCAATTTTTTTAAAACAATTTTAAATTCGTAATTTAAACGCCAAACAACAAACACTGGGGAGCTATTGAATCACCTAAGATACGCAGATGATATAGCTTTGATAAGAGATAAAAAAGATTGCAAAAAATGATTGAAGAACTGGACAACGAAGCGTCAAAAATAGGATTAAAAATGAAATATGACAAAAAGAAAGTAATGAAAAATCAAACTGAAGAAATGGTTATAACGGCCACACAAAGGAAGTTGGAGGAAGTGTCAGAGTATATATATATATATATATATATATATATATATATATATATATATATATATATATATATAGGTCAAATAATAAAACTAAATAAAAACAATCAAACTGAAGAAATAAAAAGAAGAGTCAGACTATCCTGGATATCATTTGGTAAACTCTCATACATCCTAAAGAGCAAGAAATATCCACAGTATATAAGAACTAGAGTGTTCAGTCAAGGCATACTATCTGTCATAACATATAGATTCCAAACATGGACATTTACCAAAGAGAATATAAATAGAATTGCCAAAAGACAAAGAGTAATAGAGAGACAAATGCTAGGTATAGATAAAAAGGAGAACACATGGATACAAGACAAAACAAAAGTAAGCCATGTCTCGATACAAGTAGCCAAGCTTAAATGGAAATACGCGGGTCATACTTTAAGACAGAAAGACTATAGATGGAACAAAATAATCCTAGAATAGAGATCCTAGCAAAACAAACAACGAAGAAGATAAAGACCGCTAATGAGATGAACAGACGACTTAAAAAAGCAAGCCGGACAAAGATGGGTACAAACCGCTCAAGAAAAAGAACAATGGAGAAAACAAAGGGAGGCCTATGTCCAAAGATGGATGATTGAGGCTCATTAAATAGATAGATAGAATTTAAACCCCCCAAAACCCCCCTATACCAATTTTGGACAAAAGCGAGAGATGCAAAATTTCCAGGACGCCATATAGGATCCACAATATTGAATTGTTTTAAAATAATTTTAGAATTTTAGACTCATTATATGCGTCTCCAAAAATTCGCAGTACCAATTTTAAAGAAAAACATACAAAATAAATTTTTTTGTCAGCCATCTTGGAATTTACTCAACCTATTTCGCCCAAAATGATATTAGATCAATCACCAAAGCAATTTACTCTACATAATACAAAAAAAAAATATTTAAATCTATATCGGCCTTTTGGAGTAATAGACATATAAAAAATATATGTAGTTAGATAATTTTAGAAATTAGTTAAGAAGGTTAAAAGAAACACCCATTTGTGATGTTTTTTAGGTTAGTAATTTATCACGCTTCAAACTCAGCCTTTCAGACTGGCGCTTATCACTGCGGAGTAATTTATCCAAGAAGAAAAACTACCTCTCGCTACAGCAAATCGAGGCTAGTTTTCGATCTTATTGAGACTACATAGTAATAAATCTAATCAAAATTTATTTGAGGATTACCGGAAATCTATCTTCAATCCTGTCGACTCGCCAATCGTCGTGAAGAGTGCCCCATTAGTCTCATGCAATTAATCTAGCAATCAACATAATACACACTAGTTAAATGGTATTTCAATTGGCCCCAGGAGAACAATACTCAGAAACCATTAATAATTAGACTAAATTTAACTGGTTTTGTTGCTGACGTCAACGGGCGCATTGTAACCAAATCTTGAAATTGATATCCTCGAATTGTTAATCTGTCTTTAATTAATGAATTTAAGATATTAGGTAATTTTGCAGGTAGTCTCAGACATGTGAAGGCAAAAAAACTAAAGGTAGTCATTATTAATAAATAGCAATAACAACTAGAGCAAAGATAAATATTATGTTACTGACTGAACTTAAACAGTTTTAAAATGACGATTGCATCATTTTTAAAGGGTGTTTTTTATAGAGGTATAGAACTTTAAGTTGGCAACACTTTTTTAACTGGCGGCTATTTTGTCAGCTTTCAAGTAATTTATGTTTAGTTTGGTTTGGCATTTCAACATGAATAGACTGACGCCTGAACAACGCTTCCAAATTGTGCAAATTTATTTTGAAAATCATGGTTTTGTTCGAAATAGGTATCGCGCACTACGTCCATTTTACGGTCTACATAATCGTCCATCAGAGCAATTAATTCGATTAACTATGGAACGTTTTCGCATCATGTTTGCTCTAAATGATAATACGCATCCACAGAGACGTCGTACAGTGCATACAGAAGAAGTCATTGCTGCTGTAGAGCGTAGCGTAGAAGAAGACCTGATTCAGTCTATCCGCCATCGTGCACAGGAATTGGATATGTGTCCATTCACTTTATGGAAGATTTTGTGGAAAGATCTTGGTTTGCGTGCTTACAAAATCCAACTCATGCAAGAATTGAAGCCACACGATCACCTAGCAAGGCGTAGATTCGGTGAATGGGCCCAAAACAAGATTGCCGTTGATCCCGATTTTCATAAGCGAATTTTGTTTAGCGATGAAGCTCACTTTATTTTGAATGGATACGTCAATAAACAAAACTGCCGTATTTGGAGTGATGATAATCCTCAAGTGTATGTTGAGACACCGTTACATCCAGAAAAACTGACTGTTTGGTGTGCTTTATGGGCTGGTTGAATTAATGGTCCGTACTTCTTTAAAAACGATGCTGGTCAGAACGTTACAGTCAATGGTGACCGCTATAGAGCCATGATTACTGACTTTTTCGTTCATCAATTGAACAACCATGATGTGCAGGAGCTGTGGTTTCAACAAGACGGCGCAACATGTCACACAGCTCGTGCCACAATTGATTTATTGAAGGAAACGTTTGGTAACCGCATAGTTTCACGTTTCGGACCCGTGAATTGGCCTCCAAGATCGTGCGACTTAACGCCGCTAGACTATTTTCTGTGGGGATATGTGAAGTCGCTAATCTACGCCGATAAGCCCGAAACGATTGATCACTTGGAGGACAACATTCGCCGCATTATTACCGATATACGGCCACAAATGTTGGAAAAAGTCATCGAAAATTGGACCTCCAGAATTTCATGTCAATTTAAAAAATTCATCTTTGCTTTATTCCATTTAAAAGTTCTATACCTCTATAAAAAAAACACCCTTTAAAAGCCGCATTTTGTTAATAAGATTGAAAAAATTAAACATATTAAAAATACAAATTCGAAGATAACCATAAACTCCGAAAACCGCAATGAGTAAAAAGATGAATAAAAAATCTTCTTTACGTACAGTCCTTTTTACAGAACGTAGGCAACCACTCCTACATATCTGTAGTATGCAGTACAGATATGTGAGTGTAGTTTCAACACATGATTATGTTTTACATAGATATGCGAGATCTCTAGTTTTGCCACGAATCTGACATAAAAAACTGGATTGATTATCAGTGGAGGCTGGTGCATTAAAAAAGTAAGGGTTGCAATTCCAATGGTACAATATTTAGCTTTCCAAAAGACAAGACACTTCAAATTTAATGGCTGAAGCAAACTGGTCATGATCGTAATTATAAATGTTATTAACTGGTTTTTTATTTTAAACGTTGCAGGTTCACTTTCAGGGACGATAGAATACCTGCGGTTTGAAAAACATATTTATCTTCAATGCTGATACGGCCATTATTTTGTTTTAAAAAACTATGAAAAAAATATTTTTGTTTTGTTAAAAGCATGTAGTTTGAGACTATTACAATTTAGATATGGTCAATGTAATATATCTTCGAAAAAAAAATTATTGAAATAGAGTTTTTTTTGCATTCTATGCAGACTGCCCCCTTAAGATTAGATGCTTCGATTTAAAAAACTTGTTTTAGCTAATTTGCCGATTTCCGATAGTATTCTGAAGGCATTTATGGTTCAAGATACTATTAGTTTAAAGCAGGGGCGGATCCAGCCTCTCTCTTTGGGGGGGGGGCGGTAATATCACAAAAGTACAGTATGGAAATCGAAAGCAAGTTGTCGACGGGGGGGGGGGGGGGAGACACTAGCAACATTCCCATTTGTAGTGTAAAAGGCAGGGTCGGGTCCATTTTTCTAAATTTGAAGCTCTTGGAGAGGGGGGGCGATCACAAGAAAAAACAAGTTGCCGACAGGGGGGAGGATGCGAGCAGCATACACATTCCTAGTATAAGAGGCAAAATCGGGTCTATTTTCCTGAATTTAAAGTTCTTAGGGGTGGGCTATCGCGCAAGAAAAACAAGTTATCTACGGGGGGGGGGGGTGCCAGCAGCATACCCATTCCTAATATAAAATGCAGAATCGGTTCTATTTTCCTGAACTTAAAGCTCTTAAGAAGGGGAGGGGCGATCGTAAGCATACACATTCCTCTACTCTATTCAAAAACTAGAGAGAGTTATAAAACTGTTACCGAAACCTCCAACGTACCTGCTCCAGTGCCGCAGGTAACTGAGGACTGCCGTAAATCTAATTACATTTAAATATTATAAGCTTTTATAAATTTACTGCAACAACAAAATTTCTGATAGTTCAATTTAATTTCGATCAGTGAGCAAAGTACACCTTACAGTGTGTCGTTAGTGCTTTATCTCTTTTGTGCTTCTTTTATATATTATTTGAGATTAGTAATATACCCAAAAGATATGGCTTCCACACCTATATTTATTTCAAAATCGTTAAACCAGGGTATTTTTCCTCAATGAATATCTTATTACGATGAATGTTTATGAGGCCTTAAGTTATCAATATCTAGATAATAATGTTAAAAGCTCTGTTGAGATGTATTCCAACATGACAGGAGTTGGAAAATCTACTATGTGCCGAATACTGAAGGAGAAAAAAACGACTGGAATTGTTAGTACTCCCAAGCTACATTCGATCACAGCCAGATAAAAAACCTCATTGGAAGACAAAATTCTATCTAAAATCAAAGAAGATCGGGATTTACCTGAAATTAAAAGAACTGAGCTCTGGAAATTGCTCAGAGAACTTAATTTTTGCTGGAAAAAACCAGATAGGAAATCTGCTCTTATAGATCATCCCGAAAATGGAGAAGGAAATATCTCTTTCAAGTAAAAGGAAGAGTTGCTAGAAATAACACAATTTACAAAATTAGAAATTTAATTGAACTTCTGAAAGATTTTTTTTAATAAAGTTTGTGCACAAAATTTGAAAAATCCAAACAATAAAAGAATAAAAGAAAATGTGGAAACTCGATCTCATAATTCGTGAGATAGAGGAACCAATTATAATTAATTTGAGCGAAGATAACTTCACTGACTTTGATTACGAATTAGATACGTAATGTTTACCAGCGTAAACACAATTTATTATTTAAATTTTCTGTAACATATAAAAATTAATTATATTTGAATCCCTTTTTAGTGTTTAATTTTAATTTTGCAGATGGTTTAAGAAATAAATAAATTGAAACGTCAAATATCCTAAAAAAGTTTTTAACTAATAATAAAATGACCGATAGCCTCAAAAAAATTTCAATATAATATGGACGAATTTATTTTTTTATATCTGTTTAACTTCTTGTATTTTTGACAATGGGAATTTTGTAAGTATATAAATTATATATATATATATATATATATATATATATATATATATATATATATATATATAGAATTTTTTGAGAGAAAAAGGCTAGGTTTTAGTCTGAATATGCCTAAAATGGTTTCTATGCAAGAATTAAAAATACATTTGTGACTTGTGTTAAATATGTCAAAATTATTTATATTTTCTGATGTATGTGAATTATTAAGAAATCATAAGAAATAAGATAATATTATAAAAACTTTTTATTTTAAGTTTGTTACCGAAATAATATTCTATGCTATAAATACTTAGTAAAAAAAATAAACCTTCTTCCGACGCCAATGACAAGGATTAAAATCCATTTTTATACTTCACACAACCAAATATCTTTTGTTATCCAACCCAAATAGTCTATTATTATAGACTGGTATTTTTGACTACAAAATTTCTAATCCATTGCTTTAAAAAATATATATGTCGAAGAGATTTTGCCATCGGACTAAAGAATACAGGTAGTTTGCGAAGAAAAAAAAGGGTAAAAAATTATTTATTACTCTCTCTAGTTCTTGAATTAACTATAGTATAAGAGGCAAAATCGGGTCTATTTTCCTGAACTCAAGGCTCTTGGGGGGGGGGGGGCGATCGCCCCCACCGCCCCCCCCCCCTTGGATCCGCGCCTGGTTTAAAGTGGATGTTCGCTGCAGGATATATCGGGTGTCAACGAATCTATTAGACAAGTCATAATTTCTAGAGTATTATGTGTATCAAAATGAGAATTGGTACAGGTAAATGTTATGTGAAGAGGAGAGTTTTCGCATATTTTCCATTTTCCGGTTTCACCGGAAATGGCCCCGGTTTTGAATTCTTAAATAGAACACCCTATATATTTTAACATCTTTGGATTTCTGAGACAATTCTAGATCAGAATGTGACATTTTAAAAACTTTTTACGTCTACTTCATTTTTTTAGAGTCACTTTTAAAATTGCATCTAGGTGGCCATGATCGGACGCAAACTAATCTAACGGCCTTAGGTGATGTCAAAAAAATACAATCGCAAAGTTTTAGTGACTAGTATGAAAGACAGGAATTGGATTAAAAATTTAACAAAATTAACAAAAAACTAACAAAATAAACTAATAACTTAGAAGATGCACTTAAAATATTTGAAAGTACAGTAGCTGAATTTGTTAAAAAGTTTAGTGTAGTAAATGTTCAAAGTGCATTCCTTCTTTTTCACGACACATTTCAGCTCGTTCAATTGTTTCTCTCAACACGTTTTGTAGCATTTGGGGCGTTATACTTCTAAATGCCCGTAAAATACTTTCTTCTAATATTTCAAGAGTAGCTGGGGCTGCTCCATAGGAAACCCTTTCTTTAACATATCCCCAGACAAAGAAATCGAGCACAGTAAGATCCGGTGAGCGGGCTGGCCACCGTACCGGACCATTGGTTGCAATAATTCGATTATTAAAATGCTCTATTAAATAATTAAAAACTTCTCTAGTATTGTGAGGCGGTGCTCCATCTTGTTGAAAGTAAATTCGCCGTAAAACTGCTAAAGGTATATCATTGAGATGAGTTTCGATTTCATTTTGAAGGAAACCTAAGTATCTAACCCCTGTTAACTGACCTTGAAACAATATTGGCCCAATTATTCTGTTTACAACGATACCAGCCCAGACATCGACGCCAAATCTTTCTTGAAAATTGCCCTCTCTCATTTCATGTTGATTTTGTTGGGCTCAGTACCGAGTATTTTGCTTATTGAACATATCATTATTTGTAAATCGGGATTCGTCGGAAAATAGAATAAAATCGATAAAATTTGGGTTAACTCTATGATTTTGAAGCAGCCAATATACCCGAAACTCGTCTATCGCCATCCTCAGTATACAAATGTTGATGTAACTGATATTTAAATGCTCGATATCCATGCATTTTCAGTATTTTTCTTGCTGATTCATAACTTATCTGCAGTTCTTGACTAATTTTTCTTAACGAAACTGTTTTATCAACCTCAACCATAGCAAGTACGTTAAACTCAGTCTCTTCATTTATGATAAACCTCTGTTCCGCCTCTTGATTTCCTATTTGCCTAAATCGAGTCTCGACATACGGAAAATACTGATGGGCTGGATGTTGCCGATTCGGATATCTATGAGCATACAACTCGGCAGCATTCCTTGAATTTCTATGACACTCTCCAAATATTAATAACATATCCACTTTTTCACTTTGAGTATACATTATTTTAACGAAAATTTAAACTAAACTTAACGAAAATTAAGAAACTTTTACGTCTGTTCTTAGAGCGTATGTCACTGTCATTATCTACTTAAGTGAGTGCTTTGTTTTCCAAAGAAGTTGCAAATTATTATGCATCATGGATAGCCAGTCCATGGCGCACTTGTCATAAGTAAATAAATTATCCAGTATTTTGCTTAATAATATTTAACTTCTGTTCTTATGTCTAATCCAATCGCAAATAAGTTAGTACCGTTAGATTCGTCAAAGAATGCTTTTTCGAAAAGTAGTTGTCATAAAGGGGTCGCCATTTGAAAATTAATAATTAGAAATGAAAACGTAATTTTGTCAACTTGTCTTATTCCTGTCTTTCATACTAGTAACTAAAACTTTGCGATTGTATTTTTTTGACATCACCTAAGGCCCTTAGATTAGTTTTCGTCCGATCATGGCCACCTAGATGCAATTTTAAAAGTGACTCTAAAAAAATGAAGTAGACGTAAAAAGTTTTTAAAATGTCACATTCTGATCTAGAATTGTCTCAGAAATCCAAAAATGTTAAAATATACAGGGTGTTCCATTTAAAAATTCAAAACCGGGGCCATTTCCGGTGAAACCGTAAGTGGCCGGAAAGTGGAAAATATGCGAAAACTCTCCCCTTCATATACCATTTACCTGTACCAATTCTCATTTTGATACACATAATACTCTAGAAATTATGACTTATCTAATAGATTCGTTGACACCCGGTATGGTGTTGGGAGGAGAAATCACATTTCTCCTTTTTTGGACACCATCTATTATCATAAATTATATTCTTGCCGATAAAATCTAATCAATTTTCAGGCTGAGAATTTAGAAAAATATATAATTGTATTTGTATTTTTATTTTCCAGGAAATACGCCAATGGTTTTACAGACGTTAAGATTTATAGTGTACTTGTCAGTGAGCTACCGTCAAAAAAACACTCGATCAAGCAGGTTATTGCGTGTAAACTGACCGACCTAATGGGAATAAGATGTGTTGCGGATGAAATATCACGTCCACTTTAATAATCCATAGACGTTACATCGGGGACGAATTACAAATTAAGGTTGTTGATATGTAAAGAAGAAGAATATGTTTTCTTGTTTCACAATATATATGAGGTGTGGCAATTAAGTTCTAAAAATGTAGTTATAACTCGGGAACGGGCAACACTGCATCGTTCGTCAATATCTGTCTAGAGAGGGGGACATTCCTTTTAGTTTCAGTCCAAGGTTGAAGTCGATGGCACGTTTGGTTTGCGTTTTATGTGCATTTTTCGAAAGTAACTTTTTTAGTGGTGTCGTGAAAATGAGTAACTCACATTACAAGCAATGTGTTGTGATTGAGTTTTTAGTGAAATCTGACGAAAAATCCTCGGAAATCCTCCGAAAATTGCAGGCGGGGTATGGAGACAAGTGCGTGTCGAAAACGCGCGTGTTTGAATGGGCGAAGCGATTCAAGGCGGGGCATGAATCAGTAGAAGACGATTTACGTGAGGGAGCTCTCATCACCTCTCGTACCGACGCGAATGTCGACTGTTTGCTCTCGCTGATCACGTCTGGTTGGCACATAAGCCTTCGTGCGTTGTTTGACGACTTAAGCATGAACCAAGAAACCGATGTTACACGAGAATTTAAACATGCGAAGGATTTGCGCAAAGAATATGCCAAAAGTTCTCTCCCATGAACAGAAACAAATGCGAAAATCGATCTATGAGGATTTGTTGTTCCACATTCGGAGCAACGGCATAGACTAGATAAGTCAGGTAGTCACTGACTAAGATATTTGAGTATGACCCCGAGACGCGTAAACAAAGTCAGCAGTGGGTAGAAAAGGGTGCGAAGCGGCCAACGAAAGCGAGAATGTTGATCGTTTTTTTCGATATCCGTGGCATCATTCATCGTGAATATGTTCCTGCCGCCCAGACAGTGACTGGACAGTTCTATGTTGGCGTCTCGAAGCGGCTGCGGGCACGCGTTTTACGAGTGCGATCCGAACTCGCTGAGAACGGCTGCATCTTGCACCACGACAACCCGTTCATTTTGCAAGAGTTTTTGGTGAAAAAAGGCATTGCAACATTGCCACATCCACCCTATTGCCCACCGTGACTTTTTTTTATTCCCCAAGATGAAGTCGCACCTCAAGGGAACTACATGGCGACGTACAGTAGGTCCAAGAAACTGTAACCATGGTGCTGAACAGGTTAACTTCGGAGGATTACCAAGGGTACTTCCAATCGTGGAAGCAACGTTGAAATCGTAGTGTAGAGTTAAAGGGAGACTATTGTGAAGGTCGATAATAAAATTTTGCCCGAAACTTAATTTGCTTGTTTTTTATTGACAAATTTCAGAAACTTAATTGCCACACCTCGCCATTAGGCTAAAATATTTTTAAGATGGTGGCATTTCCAGTTATACCGAAAGTTGATGCCTTCTTGCTTATTTTAAATGGAACACCCTATATGTTGTTTCATTTTCTGATTTTACGCAAAATTCCTATATCTAACTCTAACTGTTTTTGACACAATTTAAATTTTATATCAAAAATGGCGTTTGCAGGCCTAAATATAACTGTCAATTTCATCTATATGAAAGCCTTTATTATTTAATTGGAGTTAGTATCCTTCTACAAGAAGATCTATTTGTGTGGACTCTGTTGATATTTTAATAATATATAAATACAGGGTCATCAAAAACTGACATTAAATATTAACCTAAAATAATCGTTAAAAGTCGATTTTTTTTAACGTAAACCCTCTAAAAAAATTATATCTAAAAAAATTTAGAAAAAAATTTTCTTTCAAGATAACCAGTACGAGATTTGTTCTTAATATTGAGTTTAATGAAAAATAATTAATTTAGATTATAATATTTACTTTTAATACCATCGTGTACCGGCACTGACATGATAAATGTTATTAAACCATCTTCTTTGCTTGTCAAGGGCCTGTGCAAATAACGGGCCGTAATGTGACATCCATTTAATATTACACTGGTTGTTTTACTTTACAAAGTTTAAGGGCGACCCTGGACGTAAAGATTTAACTTGTCAAATTTAAAAAATTTAAAATGATTATTTTAAAAATGTCAATTTTGGTTGTAGCTTCTGTTGTAATATTATTTTAGTAGCAAAACTAAGCCAGAAAATAAATTGAACTAAAACGAGTTAATTTCATTTTCTTCTAGAATATTCGGACTTGTTTTTATTTGAACTATTCCATCGGTGAATATAAAAAAGAAAAAAAAAGCTAAAAAAATAACGAAATAGAAGAAGCCTAGGAAAAACTAAAGTACAAAAAAGCGCCTAAAAACTATGCAACAAATAAAACAATGCAAAATCAGAACAGATGAAAACGCTGCTAAAAAGAGACTAGCCTTTGTTGTCCAGTATAGAGAGCACAAACACTAGATCGATTTTAAGAGTATAAGGTAATAGAAAATAAAACAGCACTAAAGGAGCTGATCTGAATAAATAAGACTGAGAGAAATACTCAGCATGGAGGACAACAGAAACTTTGGAACATGCTGAGAAACAGCATTCGCTCTATATATATATATATATATATATATATATATATATATATATATATATATTAATTAGGAGTATTTAATCAAAAATAAACAATACGTTAACAAAAAGAACTTCATTTATTATAACTATGTTTAAGAGCGGGCAGATTGTTGTCTGTTGCCCGTGTTTGGGGTCATGTTTCCGAGTTGTGATATGTTTCTTTACTACCTACTACTGGCTGATATTTCGTAGCAGGTTTTTCCAAGTATTAGGCAATCGCTAGCTACTATCTCTGCTATTTAAGTTCTTGGACCTCTTTGCAATTTTGATGGCTCCCCTTATAACTATTGTGGGCAAGTTTTCACATCTTGATAGCATTTTTGTTCCTGAGAAGATTATCTAATATCGTGTGTTAACCAAGTGTTGGGCCAGTGCAGAAGAATTTTTTTTGCTTGACAGCGTTTATATGTTCATCTCTTTTGGCGATTATTTTACGGTTGATTTGACCTACGTAAGATGAGCTGCATTCTCCGTATGGAATTTCGTACACTCCCGGGTTTTCTAGAGGGATTCTGGAAAATAGTTTCAATTTTGTGTCTCTTGAAAATTTTACCAATTTTGTCTGTGGTGCCTCTGAGTGAGTGTGATTTCACTACGGAAAATAATTTATCTTTTCTTTTCAGTAGGATATCTAGAAAAGATAGTTTTCTGTCCTGTTCTGTTTCTATGGAAACCCCCAATTTGGTAATAATTGGTGTTTCAATTAATCATTTTTCCAAGACTTTTTATAAAAATTAAAAAACACTTATTACGGTAATTTTTTAAACTAATGGAAATCCCGTACTTTCCAAAGAAAAATACATATTTTGTAATGATTACACAAATTTGTCTTCAGATATAATTTTAAGTCTATGGAAAACTTTAGTCCTTTAAGAATCAAGAAGGCGCTAATTATCTAATAAAGTCATTAGTAATTAATATCACTTAATTTCAATGAAAATGGAAACTAGAATTAGCTTTTTTGTCACGTACTTGTTTTATAATTTATTACGACACCGAGTGGAAAAACCTACTTTTTGATCAGAAAAATACAGGAAATTTTACTGGAAGTAGTAATTTACTTTCAAAATGACTTAATTGCTTTTAATAAGGAATAAGTTAGACGCATATTAAACATATATTAAATATATTTTTTTTAATTATAAATTTATACAGAGTGTGCGGAAAGTTTGATTAACTTTATTTTCACATATCAAAAAGAGCTTTTTTAAATGTTCACGCTTCTTATCAATCAGTATAAAAAAATTAAAACGGTTAAAAATAGACAGGAAAAATTATTTGTAGAAGGGTTGTTTATAGTCTAATTTTATAGCAATTAAAAAAATAATTTAAAAATAATATGAATTATATTTACTCTTGCCTGTCAAGTATGAACAGTACTAATTTCAGAGCGCTATTTTGTGAAATACTCTTCGTGTGAAATTTTTGTATTCATACATAAAAAAACCCTTTTTTGAAATCTTGACAAGCTGTCACATTACAAAGACAAACAGTGTGCCCCACTTCCGGCTATACCGGAAGTCGATGCCTTCTTGCATATTTTAAATGGAACACCTTATATGTTATTTCATTTTTTAGATTTTAGGCAAGATTATAGATATATTTCATATATAATATCGTACACCCAAGTCAAACTGTTTTTGACATATTTTAAATTTCATGTCGTGCTGTTAGCAGACATAAAAATATAAGTATCAATTTCTCCTATATAAAGGTATTTATTATTTAATTGGAGTTGATTCTCTTCTAGAAGGAGATCTACTTTGGTGAACTGTGTGTATATTTTAATAATAAATAAATACACGGTGATCAAAAACTGACATTAATTATTAAGTTAAAAAAATCGTTAAAAGTCACTTTTATTTAGCATTAAAAATAAGGATGACAGGGAAACAACTTATTTGTGTGTGGGTGACCGCTCTAACTGAATCTGGAGATAAATTTTCTAACGCGTTCCTTACTTTGCCATACAGTCCTCCGTGGTTGTCAATCGATTACAAAAAACGATGTTTTTTATCGTTTCACATATAAAATAATCCAAGACAGTCAAATTAGGAAAAAGAAAAGACCACAGAAAAGGTATATTGTTGGCAATCCATTTGTCATAAAATATTGCTTGTAAGAAGAGATTTTGACTATGAAAATGTTAATAATGATGAGAATGATATGTGCAATGAATTGAGAATAATGATGAAATGGTATGCGCGATAATTCTTCTTCTTCAAATGCATATCCACTAGTGGATGTTTGCGATTACAGTTTCCATTTCTTCCCTACTTCTCGCGGCGTGTATCAGGGTCTGAATATCGTGCAACCCCGTCCACTGTCTGATATTACGAAGCCAGGACATCTTATTTCTTCCAATTCCTCTTTTGCCCTCGATCTTGCCTGTAGGAATTGGTAACTTTCATTTCGTATGATGTGCCCGAGATCGACCGTCTTTCTTTTCTTGATTATTTTAAATAGTTCACGTTCTTTCCCAATACGTGAGAGAACTTCTTCATTGGTCATTCTCGCTGTCCATGATATTTTAAGGATTCTTCTGTATATCCACATCTCGAAAGCCTCTAATTCATTGATAGCGCTAGTCTTTAATGTCCAACCCTCCACACCATAAAGAAGTATTGATCATACGTAACCTTTTATGAACCTCAGTCTTAATTTCAAGTCAAAATCCGAACACGTAAGCACTCGCCTGAGTTTTACAAAAGCCTGTCGCGCCTGTTCAATGCGACATTTTACTTCATTGTCAGAAGTCCATTCTTCGAATATCCATGTACCCAGACATTTAAATTTGGTTACTCTTTCTATGGGTACTGCGTTGAATCTTATGTTGGCGTTTTGGAATAAATTGGGATTCCTTGAGATAATCATGAATTTTGTTTTCCTTGTATTGATGTTCAAGCTCAATGATTTACTGCGCTCTCCTATTATGTTAATGAGTTTTTGGAAGTTGTTTATATTGTCGGCGATTAGAACTGCGTCATCCGCATAACGGATGTTATTAATCCATATTCCGTTAACTTTAATTCCCATTTCAATATCTTCCAAAGCTTCCTGGAAAATTGTTTCCGAATAAAGGTTAAACAGGAGAGGGGACAGCACACACCCTTGTAGCACTTTATGATCTATGTCGAGTTTTCTAAGAAGCAACATTAGTTTGTGATGTTGTACACGATCGAATGCTTTTCTTTCGAAAAGCACACGCTTTTCTCTGATCGTAACAGTTCTGAACAAGCACCCGTGAAGCGACTATCGCTTCTCTCGTACCTAGGCTCTGCCTGAAACCAAACTGTGAGTCGTTTATGTATCTTTCGCATTTATTATATATTCTTTGATGTATTATTTTTAGAAATATTTTTAGTGTATGACACGCTAAACTAATGAGTCTATGATCTTCACATTTTCTGGCCTTCTTAGGCAAGGGAATGAAAGTAGAGCATAGCCACTGTTTGGGGTAGCAACCCGTTTCGTAAATGATGTTAAATATTTTATAAAGTGTCGCGATGCTTCTTTCATCCAGAAGTTTCAATATCTCAGACGGTATCTCGTCTGGGCCAGTCGCCTTGTTGCAATCAGGATGCTTTAAACTCCCACAGACAGCCATATCAGTCGCAATTTTTTTTTGTATTTGTTAACTAGTGTAATTATGTTTAGGCTTGCAAACGCCCTTTTTGACACAAAATTTAAAATAGATCAAGAACAGTTAGGCTTAGGTATTATACGTGAAATATGTCTATAAGTTTGCGTAAAATGGAAAAATGAAATAATATATAGGGTGTTCCATTTAAAATAAGCAAGAAGACATCAACTTCCGGTATAATCGCAAGTGCCACCCACCATCTGTTATTTATAAATTGAAAAGCAATTTGAGCAACAAAAGAGAGAGAGAGGATCAGGGAAATTAGACGTTTCGGTGAAATTTCGTTCTGATTTTTCCAATCTACATTAAACCTGATTTTAAAAAAACTAACCTACGATTGGTGAAATAATTTCTGATTTTCTTCTTCTTCTACCTTCTATAATAGGTCCCTGATCTGTTCCTTCTTCGATTTTCCTCATTCTGGACTTAAATTATCGCTCCACCTTTTCCATAGTCGACCTCTACTGTGTGTACCACTAGGCGATTTATCTCGTGCGATCCTTACCAGTCTATGCTCTGTCATTCGGCTTATGTGTTTGTTCTATTGTGTCTTACGTTGTAGGACCCACTCATTAATGCAGTCTGTGTTGCATGATTGCCTGATGTTATCGCTTCTTTCTCTGTCTAGCAGCGTTTTTCCTGTTATTCGTCGAAGTATTCTCATTTCTGTAGTCTCCAATAGTTGTTTCGTTTTTGTCGTCTCTGGCCGTGTTTCTGAGGTGTATGTCATAATAGGTCTAATTGTGGTTTTGTAGATCCGAACCTTTGTTTCTTGTTGTAAGTGTTTGTTTCGCCAGATCATGTCGTTGAGGCAACCCGCCACTTTGTTTGCTTTGGCCACCTGCCGTCTTACTTCATCTTCGATGTTGCCATAACTAGTTATGTCGATTCCTAGATATTTGAAACTCATTTCTTGTTGTATTATTCGACCGTCTAGTTCTAGTTTACATCGGGGGGGGGGGGGGGTTCTTTTGAGGTTGTCATACATTTAGTTTTTTCGGCTGAGATAATCATATTATATTTTCTTCTTGTAAGATTAAAGGTATTTAACAATCTCTGGAGGTCGTCTTCATTTTCGGCACATATCACAGCGTCATCAGCGTAACAGAGAATTTTTATTTCTGTATCACCCATTTTATATCCTCTACCAAGTCGCATCTCCTTTATTATTTCGTCCATTATCATGTTAAACAACAAAGGACTAAGCGAGTCTCCCTGTCTAATACCGCTGTTGACTGGTATGGGTGTTGATAATTTACCGTTAGTGCGAATCTGAACTTTATTGTTTGCGTATATGTTTTCGATGGTCATCTAGCTTTATGCGATCGAATGCTTTTGTTAGATCTATAAAGCATAAAAAGGTTGGTTTATTGTATTCTAGAGATTTTTCGACTATCTGTCGTAGAATAAATACTGCATCCACGCAAGACCTTCCTGATCTAAATCCCTGCTGTTCGTCTTCCAGTGTTGTAACCGAATTAATTTTATTTTTGATTACTTTCGTAACGAGCTTCAGAGTTGTGTCTATTAGATTAATACCCCTGTAGTTCCCTGGTTCTTGTTTGTTACCTTTCTTAAACATAAGCATTATTGTGCTGGTTCCTGTGTTAGTCGCTGTTCTCCGTATTTCAACAATTCGTTATGAATTCCGTCTTGTCCGGGAGACTTTCTATTTTTTAAGGATTTTATAGCTTTCTCTACTTCTTGAATGGTGACTTCCACATTATTCCTTATTGCTGGTATGTTGTTTTTTCCAATGTTAGCATCTCCCTCAAATAATTTTGTTAGGTAGTCTATCCATTTCCCCTCTGATATTTTGTTTGTTTCGGAGAGTTCAGATATTTCTTTGCGCTGTTGTCTTATCAGTCGCCACATTTGTTTTTGTACACTATAGAAGTCTCCTTCCATTCTTTTAGAGAACTGCTCCCAATGTTCACTTTTTAGTTGCCTGACTAGTAGATTAGTTTAGTTATTTCTGATTTTGATTTGATTAAAACTACTTTTTAATGAATATACAGAAAATACCGACACATTATCTTTCTAACTTTACCAAATGATAGAAAGTATTATTTACCCGAAAACAGAATTTTCCTATTTAACACCTTTCAGCCCCTTTTACGTTTTTCCCAAATAATAAGCCACTAGCTTAACTGATAACATGGGATCAAGAATCTGGAAAAATGTGGCTTATTGGGACCGGCAAAGGATTTCGGTCAAGGCATCAACATACGCTAATAGAGGACGAGAATTCACGAGAACAGAAACTCGTGACCCGTTTTTCGATTAAATTCCGAATTAATTTCTAGCAGAGAATAAATTATACTCTCATTGGATTTGCGAAATTGATGTGGACAAGCATGCGAGTGGATTGTATAATACTGAATTTACAGAGGGATATATTTTAATAAAGGGTTATTAACTATAAATTGAAGGAGCTTTTATTAATTTTATTTAAGGAGGTTTATTCGGTATGAAAAATTAAGGAGGTTCGTCATCAAGAAGAAATATAATACAACTTTTGAGTTCACAAATATAAAGAAAATGTTGTTGCTAACTTCTAAAATAAGTTATATGTAATACAACATATTTTAGGTCTGTTATATATTATCGATTAAATGAAGAACAGTTAGACTTGAAAAAAATTGAGTTTACCGAATAAAAGTTAAATATCAGATATTCAGGGTGTTAATAAATTAGTAAAACATGGAAATGATTCAAGAAAGGAGTATTATTATTATACCAAACAGAAATCAGATTTACAAGCCAAACGGCTTCACACTCCCTGCAGGGATTATTGACTCATACCAGGTATACAAAGATACCAAAAGCATGAAGCTCTGTCGAGACCCTTTCCATATTATCGGGTCCTAGGTGGCGTGGTTACAAGGAGAACTGTTTTTTGAACCGGTTCATATAGATGCTCACTACGGCCCAGTCCCTTAATGTTCTGCAGAAGGTTCTTTGGTATCACTCCAGTTGGGAATCGTTTGGACTCTGTTCATTGCCCATTGTCTTCGGATTTGTACCTCCAGATTGTGTCTCGGTTGCGGCAAATGCTTGGCATCCTCCAGTTAAGTGCTGGTCATTTCCTATTGAGGGATCTCTGATGATGAACTTCCGATAGTTCTTCGCCGGAATAACCTGGTCTTGGATTGTTAACAAGAAGCCCTACGTTTCCGGAAACATCTGTCCTCAACTCAAAGCGCGGTTGCAAGGGGAACTGCTTTCTGCATTTGTTTATACAGATGCTCACTAAGATCCATTCCCTTGATGTACTGCAGGAGATTCTTTAGGATCACTCCAGTTGTTGATAGTATTATGGGAATCCTGTGAACGCTGTTCATTGCCCATTGTCTACGGATTTGCACCTCCAGATATCTGTATTTGGCGATCTTCTCAATATATTTTGGTCTTAGATTGTTGTTATTAGGTACAGCAATGTCAATCAGTGTAGTTCGCCTAGAAATTTTATCTATTAGTACAATCTATTATGGGTAAATGTTTGATCTACTAGAACCTTTGGGTCCCAATATAACTTGAACTCGTTGTTCTCAAGAATAGGCTCCGGATTGTATTTGTAGCAAGGCATCTTTTCTACCTGCAGTAGTTTTAACTTCTTTGCTAACTTTTAGTGAAGTATCTTAGCGACTGAATCGTATCTTTCCTTGTACTCGGTTACGGCAAACGCTTGGCATCCTCCATTTATGTATTGGATTGTATCTGATCTTCGACAGCCATATCTACATTGTTCCTTTTCTATTGAGGGATCTCTAATGATGAACTTCCAATAATTCTTCGTTGGAATAACCTGGTCTTGGATAGCTAACAAGAAGCCCTCCGTTTCCGGAAACATGTGTCCTGAAATCAACCAGCAACTCGACGTTGCGTCTTCGACATTGTCCTGGATGAACTCATTTGGATGCTGTTCATGAAGTGGTTTCTGTAGCCAGGCTTGTAACTTCTCATGGTCTGTTCGGTGGTGAAAAGCAATATCCCGTTCTCTCAGGTGTAGCAGCGTTGAATCGTCTACCTCGCATATTGCTCGATGGAAATAAGAATGTAAGTTTAATATTTGTTGATCGAGCTACTTATCAATATCGACTAATCCTCTTCCTTGATTTCTTGGAAGCATTGTACGTTCAATAGCACTCCGAGGGTGGAGTCTGTGTGCTTTTGTTAAGAATGTTCTTATTTTCCTTTGCAGATTTTCGATGTTGGTCCTGCTCCATTTTACAATCTAAAAAGAGTAGCTAAGCGCAAAGCATGCGCATGTGTTGAGCACCTTAAACTAATTTCTACTATTTAAACTAATTTGTAACACCCGTCTAACCCTCCTGACAATGCAGCCTTCATAGAGCGATGGTCAATTCGTTTAACCTGTTTCATACCTAGGTGTTTGTAGGTTTGTTCTGCTTCCATTGGAGCTATAGTTTCATCGTTCTGAATCTCAAATGATCCCGGTTGTATCTTTTGTTTAGCGATGTTCAGAATACGCCACGTGTCATGTCCAAATTGCATTCCGATATTCCCGGAAAGCTCCTTCACTAGTTGAGCATCTGCTTCAGGTTTCGGGTAGCAGCCACCAGTTTAAGATCATCCATCTTGGTTCAATCTTACTACCACTTCGTTGTTATTTTTAATACTAAAGCCGAATCTGGTGGAGTTCAAACGGCGTAACAGTGGGTTCATTGCAAAGTAGAACCACAATGGGCTTAGTGAGTCGCCTTGAAATATTCTCCTTCGTATTGAGATTGTATTAGTTTCGATGGTATCGCTGAATGGCACTTGCAGTTGGACCCTAGTTATCCAGGTTGACATAATGCGTTCTAAAAACGAAACAAAATGATTATCGACCCTATACATTATCAATATAGTTTTGAGCCACTCATGTGGCACTGAGTCGAAGGCCTTCTTATAATCCAGGTAGGCAGAAAAAGAAGTTTCTTCGGTTGGTACAGGCTTGGTTACTAAACGGGTAGTTAATTTCCGTGAATTTGGATCCAGGTTCATTACAGCTCCAGTGACGAGACTATTAGGTTGTAGAAAACATATGATGGAGGGAGAAAGCAAAGAACAAACTGCCTACCTTTCCTTAGACGATATTAAGGAGAAAAAGCTATTTTCTCAAATATATTTGAGACCAAAAAAGGAAAAAGTAAAAGATTGGTTCGATAAAGAATGTAAAGAAATAGCAAGAGCAATTAAAAAAGCCAAACAAAATATGTTAAGAGACAGTAATTATGAAAATAAAAACAGTTAAGAGGAACATAAGAGAAAAATGAAGGAAACATAAAAAAAATATTAAAAATGGATCAAAACAAATACAAAAAAATCGAAAGAAGGAAATCAAATCCTTCTATCTAACAGTAAATGAATAATATATATATATATATATATATATATATATATATATATATATATATATATATATATATATATATATATATATATATATATATATATATAGTATTAGTTCGTAATTTGTAGGGTTTTAGGTATATTTTCTACGAGTTCATAATTTATTTAAGTTATTTTACCTTTGCTAATTTCCCCAAGAGACGACTATGAAAGAAGGTCTGGAACTTTTTAGAGAATTCGAATTCCTTATTTTTAACATGGAACGCTTATGATGGAAGGTCTAGAAATTGCCGGATTATTCCTTTTTCTTATTTTGATTACCCCATGTAGTATGGAAATCCTTCTAGAGAATTAGGGAATCTTCCGGTATCGACCAAAAGGGTATATAAAGGGTCCAGATCGACTTTCTTAGTCAGTATATTTTGAAAGTTTGTCTACGCAAGTTGAATTAATTTGACAAGTGTCAAAAGTAAGGTTGACAATAAAAAGTTATTAAAATAATAGTGTGTAGTTTGTTTGAAGATCGGCCGTCCGGAATAATGTATATATATAATGGTTGAAGAAAAAATTAATTCCTATATATATATATATATATATATATATATATGTATACAATTTAATTGAGGTATGTCTCTGCTAATTTTCATAATCCAACTTAATTTTTGGTTTTACAGAAAATATAAAGGTAATTGGAAAATGGCATAATTTGAGAAATTTGTGGACAAAGGGCATAATAGAATATCAATATTATTACAAGAGAAAAGAAAAATCTCTTGTAAGTAAACTTTTAGTCATATTAACAAATTCAGTAAATATGCACATCTCAGCTTGCAAATATTCAAAATAAACATGCTGAACTAACTTTATATCACCTAAGAGACTCTTATTTAAACATTTGTTTAGTTTGTTTCTAACTTTACTTCATCTATTAAGTAATTAAACAAATGTTCACACAGAATTACCAACTAAAGGCAAACTCTGTGTAATTAAAATATTTTGAAATAAGCTGTGGAAAAAAATGTAAGTTAAAAATATTTTTGACATTAAAATAGCAGCAAAAATTAGCAGTTTTCAAAACGTATTTTGATAAATTTATATCTTCTTAAAGATGGCGCATTCATCAAGAAAAGTGAGTTTTAATTTTTTTTAATTTATTTAAAATTTAAGTTCTTATTGAAACACCTTTTATAATCTAGATGCACCATTGTGAAATGTGAAATTATAAAACTATATATATATATATATATATATATATATATATATATATGTAAAGTTTATCTTCATCTTTAATAAGTTGTTCTTCTTTTTTTGGCGAAGTTCTTCTTCCAGTTGGTTGTCTTTAAGATGACGTTCTTCTTCCCCCTGTTTTTATTTCAGACGACACTTCTTCTTCTTTTGGGGGACGTTCTTCTTTCTGACGACGTTCATCTTCCTCTCATTATTCATTAAAATGACAATGTTCTTGTTTTAGGCGATTGTCTTCTTCTTCCCGTTCTTCTTTAAGACGACATTGTTCTTCTTTTGGCGACGTTCTTCTTCTTTTGGGTGACGTTCTTCTTCATGTCTCTCTTTCAGACGATATTGTTCTTCTTTTTGAAGGCGTTATTCTTCTCCTTTGCGACGTTCTTCTATTTATTGTTTACCTTTAAGGGGACGTTCTTTTATACGTTCTTTAAAATCAACCAATGTATTATTTATTTGCTTCATTTCGACTGTTGTCTAGTATTTACCCTAGAAACTTCTAGAATATCAACTAAAATGTGGTTATAGGACTTACATTATCTTTAATTTTGTTTAATTTTACGACGTTTCGATTAGATTGTATCTTTAATCGTTATCAAGTATAAACTGAATGTTTTGTCATTTATAATCTAGATACGCTATTGTAGTCACCTCTGAAGTACATATGCTAAAATTAGAATTTTCATCTAAGATTACCAGTCTCTGAGCACAGATAATAAGCAAAATCGTGGAGCAAACCACATTTTTATAGGATATGAGGATTATTATCAAACACAATTAAGAGTATATATTTATCCTATTTACATGTATATCACAGAACAATCCTTCCCGAATCCCATCTAAATATAATAATAATTTTATGTCCCGAAGAAATATACATAATGCCTTTATAATGGAATTTGGAATAGACGATAATTTCCAGTGCAATAGAAAGACTCTATACTAATACCATTACATAAATCCAATGATGCTAAAACCCTAGCATTAGACCCAACAAATGAGCTACATATAAAATAGGTTAGCCCGTCCATCTTGCCGGCTTTGGTATGGACATATATGAGTTCTTTTATCAACAATTTCACACCACGGTTATCTTTTTTGATGTGACAAAAGCATTTGATATAGTAAAACATAACACCATTCTGAATATCTTAGAAATCCAAAAGTGGATCATATGTGACTTGTTACGGTTAAAAATTGATCTTAAATAATAAATATTTTCGTTTACATTTTTCTACATTAAATTACAGGTTCAGATTACTAAAGTAATAAATAGATTTTTGTTTTGTACGTTTTTCTTTAAAGGTTGTCAATGACATGCATAATTTGAAACGTAAATTTACAGCCCTACAGCCAGTTTGGAGATTATTTTTCTTTAGCCAGCCCAGAAACAACGGCTTAACATTTATCAGATGCCACCATTTTCTTGAGTTCGAGGTATGTACATATTTCTTTTAGAACAATCAGTTTTTGTGTTTAAGCAAAATTTAGCTAGGCTTTGCGTAGGCCTTTTGTACGACTGGTTGAGTAGGAATTTTTATTTCTTTATTTTAGGGTCTTTGGGATAACTACAATACGTCTTGGAATTACTACAATATGTCTTAGGATAACTTCAGTGTCTTTGGATTTCTTCAGTGTTTTTTTAGGATGAAATTATATAATGTACATTTTGGGAAGTAATATGCAGTTTGGGTTATCGTGCTGTACTTCTAGGATTGTGAGTCTCTGAATGGGACAATCTCCGTATTGAGCCACGTCAACGTCCTTTCTGATGAAGCCGTCCACGTCACAAGCCGTGTTTATCCTCATGTTTGAAAGTGTTTGAGCTAAGTGCCTAATTTTAGCCAAAGTACGTACACGAGAGTTTCTGATTGTTAAGCCTGATTGGTATTAAACCAGTATTTTTAAATCTCTTAGTTCTCTGAGCAAAGTTTAAGTAAAGGATTCTTCTGTACATGATTTTGAACCTTTTTAATTAATAGACTTTAAATATTTGGACTTTAATATTTTTCTACTGATATTTATATTTTGCTAAATTTATCATATCACTTAATCTTTGGGGCGAACCAGTAAATTTTGTAAAGTGAAACGCTGTCGACTACGTAGCGCTATAACCTCAAATTTAAATGTTTTATTTTGCGAAAACCTACTGTAATTGAGGTTTTTTATTATGGTTCCCAGAGTGGCCAATTAAACATTTAATTATTGTTTAAAGTAATGAATATTATAATGATACATTTATTGAAAATTTTAATTATTTAACAATTCAATATTTTGGAAACTAGTTACTTTGTACAATATTGTAACAAACTTTTCAACAAAATTTTGTTAAGATTTTAACCATTTGAGCGACAGTTATAACTTGATTTCTATGATCTAATTTTTGTAATTATCTATCACTTTTTTGTGAAATTATTGCTTATATTTCTGTTAACTATCATTTGAACACTCATTATCTCTCTCATTATATTGCCTATTTTTTTTTTTACGGCAAAGTTGATAGTCTTCTGCATTGTTGGGCTTATGGAACTTCATAGTCTAGTTTAAAATAGAGAGTGTTTTTATCTTCTATGACTAGGCTATGTCGACGTAAACCTTCCAAGTTTAGTAGTTGCCTTATTTACCTTTTTGTTCCGTTCACTGTGTAGGACACTGTCAAGTTTAACTTACTCTCTTTTGTTTTAACTTTCACTTTTTCTACGTCATAGAAAGTCAATAACTTTCGACTAAGTCGTTAACAAAGGTTTTTTTATTTATTACAATTTACCATTTGTAATCGTATTTCTATCAGATATCCCCATTAGAGGAGCTTGCAATAATTCACATGGTAATAACTTTTTCCAGGGGTCGTACTTATTTTCTGGGAAGGGGGTATACCGTGAGCAATAAATGTATTGACCTCTATTTAATTGGTTTTATTTCCTATAATGTTAAATTAGAATACTATTATGCAGTTAAATTCAGTGATTTATTTACCCGGATATGACATATTAAATATTTGTTCTTTTCCAAGTTTTCTCTACTACAAGTGCTTGTCGTATAATCATTAGGGCTCATTCTAAAGTAAAATTTTGTGGCGCCTTTTTCGTGAATTAGACATTTATAAAACTTAAAATCTACCCTGAGATGAGCTAGCGTATAGAGAGACTCCAGTCAGCATTAGAACAAACGTTAGGTAAGTCTGGACTGAGGTACGTTCCAGGGTGTTGCCAGGATTTGGTAAGGCGTTCATAGTTTGTAATAATATATATTTTGCATCGTAAACTATTAAGATTTCATTAGAGCGCAAAAATTTCTTGATTTCAGGCTATTTTGTTCCGCAAACTCATATTATCACTTCGTGAAAGACGTTCTGAATCTGTTACAGGCATAAAACAAAATTCGTCTAGAATGAACATATTGCAACAAACTTATGCGTGGTAAATTTTCTCACAATGTTATTTATTTCCCTCATTTCTAAATCATTATACCTCATCATAAAGTCCATTTTTATGCACAATTACCGGCTCACAATAAAATCTAAGTAATTAAAACGTCCTACACCTGAACTAACCAAACATAAAACATTCGCAATACCTATAATCGGAAATAACGACTGCCGAGAATTAAACATATTGATCGCGAACATGCTCAACGTGAACAGGCGCCTATTATTTCAGAATCAAGTCACGTTCCGATGACACACTTGCTTAAATCGGGTTAAAAACTATTTACAGCGTTTTTGTTTTCTTTTAACGTTGATTACCGGTCTTATCAAGTTCGTGTTTCGGAAAGCGATAAAGAAAATTTTGTTTAATATGGAAATTGCTAATAAAAGCTGGAATATAGGAAGAAAAATGATTTAAAAACCTGCAACGTAAAATCTAGATTTAAACTTCCGCTGTAAATTTAGTTTGGTTTATTTTATTTAGTTTTCTTAAGAGTTTAGGTCGGCATTAACAAAATTATCTTTGGTATACAAAGTATTAAGCAAATAACAAGGTACTGCTTTTAATTGTCGCAAGAGATTTGGTAGAAACAACCTCGTTGTATAGAGATATAGTTGCTCGCGATCCCTAATTGATCACGTTGTATATAATTTTTACTTTTACATCATATGTCTGATGTACAAGGTATCCCATTTTCGACACTTTTGCAAGGTATCTCTAGTATTATTAAAGATAAAGACTTGCGATTTTCGCAAACTTGGGCCATTTTCTTGTCAAACGTCAAACAATAGATGCAATATACAAAATTTTCTTGGCCCTCCATGTTCCTCAGGGTGACACTGAAAATTTTCCATCTACAAACCCCTCCCGTATCTTCAGTAATAGTTTTTTTTTCTAAAGGCATCATATTTTGCGTTATAAACTAAATTTATGCTTTTTTAAATAGACTGCCCTGTATATAACTTGACACCTCGATTTCAGGAACAAAACTGACAGAAGAGAATTTAATTAGATTTGGCAAAGAGATTTTGTTCAACCGCTGAGTATTTTTTTTTAAGTTTTAATAATCAATGGCTGTTCAAAATTATGAAAATTATGACAAGTATGACTGGTTAGTGTGTTCTTGTACAACGACCTCTTATATCCATTTGCAAAGCTTATCTTCATCTTTAATGCGTCGTTCTTCTTTCTTTATTTTTGGCGACGTTCTTCTTCTTGTTGTTTGTTTTTAAAACGACGTTCTTCTTCTTCCTGTTTTTCTTTAAGATGACATTGTTCTCCTTTTAGGTAATGTTCTTCTTCTTTTTGACGATGTTCTCCTTCTTGTTTTTCTTTTAGACGACATTGTTCTTGTTTCAGGCCATGGTCTTCTTCTTCCTGTTCTTCTTTCAGACGACGTTGTTTTTCTTTCTTGCCACATTCTTCTTCTTTTTGGTGAAGTTTTTCTTCCTGTTTTTCTTTCAGATGATGTTGTTCTTCTTATTGTCGGTGTTGTTCTGGTTTTTGTTTGCTGTTAAGTGGACTTTCGTCTATAAGTTCTGTAAAATTAGCGATGTTTCATTGATTTGCTCCATTTCGGCTGATTGTTGTCTAGTATTTACTCTGGAAACATCCAGAATATTGTTGAAAACTCCATTCTAAACTTCTTTATTCATATTAAATTTGTTGGTAAATTCTGTTTTTTCGCTACCTTTTAGTTTTCAAATAGAATGTTCAAGAACCTTGTCGAAAATTCGATCCTAAGCTTTCATCTTGATGACAAATTCAATGGTGAAGTCAATTTTTCGCTATTTCTTTGAGTTTCAAAATAGAATATTCTAAAACTTTATCAAAAATTACTTTTATCTTCGTACTAGATGACAAATCTAACAGTAAAATCCGTTATTCTATATCTTTTTTAGTTTACAATTAAAATTTTTTGGAAATCTGGTGATAATCCTCACTTTTGACACCAATCGTTACGATTTTCTCTTCTTATATTCTCAATGGGTCAAAAATAATATTTTTCTCTAATTACTTTCAACGCTTTAATAAATACTTGTTAATACTTTCACTGCCTTTCACTGCTCAAATACAACTAAACTCTAGTTTATAATCTACCTACTTATATACACCTATATAGAAACATGAATAATAATAATGAAGAACCGATATTATATTTCTATAAGGACCCGTCCGAACTCAGACAGTTCTTTATTGCAATATGTTTGGAGCTGCTTCTAAACTGTGCGGCGTGTGTTCATGGCTCAATTTACGAAAAGACACGCCATCTACGTACTTCATTTAGCATGGTTATTGCATTCCTGAGTCTTATTCTTGATCATCATGCGATAACTCCGTAGATTATTAAAGATTTTATCATTTTTTTTTTATAAAGGCATTTTTGGATTTGAACCTCAATTTTCTCCGCTCGTTCTTCTATACTTTGACATGGCTACTGTAGCCTTCTGTATAACTCTTTGAAACTTACAACTTATAGAAAAAAAAACATAATTATTAATGGGTCCACGCATGTTGTCGCCTTGAATAATTAGATATTGGAAATTCTAAAATTTTAAATATAGACAATTCATAACCTTCCAGTACCTAATTACAGAGTAATCAAAATATACTATCCTAGAAATCTCACACTCTAGATACTAAACACAGGTCAACAAAAAATGGGGTTATGATTATTGTTGGGCAACTGGAGGTCATTCCCGAAGTAATTTGCTGTAATATGTTTTTTTTTGTATTTTTGAGGTTATGTGCAGGCAGGGGCGGACCCAGCCTCTTTCCTTGGGGGGGGGGGGGGGGCGGTGATATGGCAAGGAAAAATAAGTTGTCGACGGGGGGGGGGGTAGACATCAGCAACAGTCCTATTTTTAGTGTAAAAAGCATGGTCGGATTTATTTTTCTATATTTGAAGCTCTTGGAGAGGGGGGGGCGATCACAAGTAAAAACAAATTGCCGACAAGGGGGATGCCAGCAACATAAGTATAAGAGCAGAATCGGGTCTATTTTCCTGAATAAAAAGCTCTTGGGGGAGGTTATCGCAAGAAAAACAAGTTGTCAACGAAAGGGAGTGCCAGCAGCATACACATTTCTAATATAAAAGGCAGAATCGGTTCTATTTTCCTGAACTTCAAGCTCTTGGGAGGGAGGGACGATCGCAAGCATACACATTCCTATACTCTATTTAAGAAGTAGAGAGACTAATAAAACTGTTACCGAAACTTCCAACGTACCTGCTCCAGTGCCGCAGATAACTAAGGACTGCCGTAAATCTAATTATATTTAATTATAAGCTTTTATAAATTTACTGCAACAATAAAATTTCTGATAGTTCAATTTAATTTCTGTCAGTGAGCAAAGTACACCTTACAGTGTGTCCTTAGTGATTTTTCTTGTTTGCGCTTGTTTTTATATATTATTTGAGATTAGTGCGATACTCAAAAGATATGGTTTCCACCTCTATATTTATTCCAAAGTCGTTAAACGTATTACGACGAATAATAATGTTAAAAGCTCTTTCGAGATGTGTTCCAACATGACAACTGAAGGAGAAAAAAAAAATACTGGAATTGTTAGTACTCCCAAGCCACACTCGATCACAGGCAGAAGAAAAACCTCGTTGGAAGACCAGATGAAAACTGCAATAAAAGGAGTTGGACATACATTTTATTGTGAGAAGCAGAACCCAACCGTCAACAAAATTCTAACTAAAATCAATGAAGATCGCGATTTACCTGAAATTAAAAGAACTGTACTTTGGAAATTGCTGAGAGAACTTAATTTTTTCTGGGAAAAACCAGATAGAAAATCTGTGCTTATAGATCGTCCGGAAACTGTTCGTTGGAGAAGGAAATATCTCTCTCATGTAAAAGGTAGAGTTACTAGAACTAACACAACTTACAAAATTAGTAATTTAGTTGAACTTTTGAAAGATTTTTTTGAATAAAGTTAGTGTGGAAAATTGGGAAAAATCCATATAATAAAGAATAAAACAAAATGTGGAAACTTAATCTCATGATCTGTGACATAGAGGAACCAATTATAATTAATTTGAGCGAAGATAGCTTTACTGGCTTTGATTAGGAATTAGATGCGTAATGTTTACCAGTGTAAACACAATTTCTTATTTAAATTTTTGGTTTTGTTGTATTTTATTGTTTAATGCTGTTTATATATTTTTTGATTTTTTATATATTTTTCTTTAATTTTATATATATTGAATTCCAATTAGCCGTAAGTTTTTTATTATTTTATTATTGTATTTGTGTCTTTTTCTTAAGCGTGTAGAATTAGCATTTTTTTGGGAGGGATATCGGATTTCCATATAATAAAGTAAATTAAATTAAGATATCAGTACAATAGAAATAAAAATAAGTGGGTCTATTTTTAACTGTAACATATAAAAACTAATTATATTCGAATCTCTTTTTGGTGTTTAATTGTAATTCTGCAGATGGTTTAAGAGATAAATTAACTGAAACGTCAAATGTTCTAAAAATGTTTTTAATTAATAATAAAATGACCGAAGCCTCAAAAAAATTTTGATATATATGGACTAATTTATTTTTATATATATATGCTTAATTTTTTGTATTTTTGACAATGAGTATTTTGTAAATATTTAAATTGTAACTTAGAATTTTTTGAGAGAATAAGGCTACGTTTTTGTCTGAAGGTGCCTAAAACGGTTTCTATGACAAAATTAAAAATAATAAAAATACAGTTGTGATTTGTGCGTGAAATAGTAAGAAATAAAATATTATTATAAAAGCTTTTTATTTTAAGTTTATTACCAAAATACTATTCTATGCCATAAATACTGGATTAAAATCCATTGTAACACTTCACACTTTCAAATATCTATTGTTATCCAACCCAAATAGTCCATTATTATAGACCGGTATTTTTGATTATAAAATTTCAAACCCATTTCTACGAAAAATATATGTGTCTAACAGATTTTGCCAAAGACACCGGACTAAAGAACACAATTTGCGAAGAAAAAAATGATTAAAAATGATTTATTACTTTCTCTAGTTCTTGAATAAACTATAGTATGAGGCAAAATCGGGTCTATTTTCCTGAACTCAGAGCTCTTGGGGGGGGGGGCGATCGCCCCCACCGCCCCCCCCTTGGATCCGCGCCTGTGTGCAGGATGTACAAAACCTCTTTTACCTTTTTTTAGTTGCATCATTTAATACTACTTTTAACTTTCAAAATAAGCTGTTGAGCGGTAACTTTCAATTTTTTCTTGAAAATTTACGACCATTTTAAGTATAGGTTTGTAGGTTTTCAGAGACCAATATCGTTTTTTGCAAATTTCGATCCACCATTTTGAATTCATCAACTTAAAAATAAAAATTTCTATTTTGTGACATAATATTCATAACCAGAGACTCCGAAAACCACCAAATAAAATTTTTTAGATATCAATACTATTTTTTGTAAATTTTGATGCGCCATTTTGAATCTGTCATTTTGGCAATGAAAATTTTATTTTTTTGACTTTATGTTCATACTCAGCGACCCTACAAATCACCAATACCAATTTTCAAAATGAATGTATACAAAATAAAAATGTATGCTTCAAAGGGTTAATAATGTTTCTGGGATATATTTTGTAACAGCCTGTTCTTTTTACTTTTACGCCCGATTTATTTAAATTTGGAATTTCGCAAGAGATTGTATGCCTCTAGCCATCTATTGGCATAAGTTTTAACTGGAGTTGCTCTAAATAGTTGTTTTGAACTGCATCCAAACCATTCCCTTAGGTTTTTTAGCCATGAAATGCGTCGTCGTCCTACGCCTCTTCTGCCACTTATTGTGCCTTGGATTATGAGCATAATGTGTCCGAAATATTGCAGTTTTATCTGTTTTACTGTTATCTCTACTTCCCTTTCTTTCCCCATTTTTCTCAACACTTCGGCGTTCGTAACTCGATCCACCCACGAAATTCTCTGAATTCTTCTATAGGTCCACATTTCAAAAGAGTTAAGTCTTCTCATTGCCTCTCGATTCAGTGTCTTTGCTTCCATTCCATAATATAGAACACTGTATACGTAACATTTAGTCAGTCGTATTTTCAGGGCTAACGTTATATCTTTGCTGTAGATAACCTTTTTCATTCTAATAAAGTTGGCATGTGCTTTCTCGATTCTGGTTTTTATTTCGACAGTATAATCATTATTTTCTGTTATTAGGTTTCCCAAGTAAGTGTATTTCTTAACTCTTTCTATGTTCTGGCCTCCTACCATTATGGTTTCATTATTTCATTGGTGTTGTTCTTACTAATTATCATGAACTTGGTCTTTTTCGTGTTAAGAGAGAGTCCATATTCTCCACTAACTCTTAATATTTTATCCATTATTTTTTCTAGGTCTTTCAAACTATCAGCTATTATTACGGTGTCATCTGCATACCTAATATGATGTTTCAGATTCAAGACTTTCCAATATTACCTCTTCAGAATAAGCGTTAAATAGTAAAGGTGACAATATACACCCTTGTCTGACTCCCCTTTGTATTTTCGCATCTCCGGATATTTCCTGTCCAATTTTTACTGCCGCTCGCTGATTGTAATGCAGATTTGATATCAACCTTAAATCTCTTTCATCCAAATTTTTGCTTCTAAGAATCTCTATCAGTTTGTCATATTTGACCCTATCAAAAGCTTTATTGTAATCTATGAAGCAGACATAGAGGTCCTGATTGATATCTAAGCATCTTTGAGTAAGCACATTATAAGCAAATAATGCTTCTCTTGTACCCACCCCGTTCCGGAAGCCAAACTGTGTGTCACTAATATCCAGCTTCAATTTAGAATGTATTCTAGCGTGTAAAATGTTTAAAAGGGTTTTCAAAGTATGTGACATGAGACTGATTGTTCGATAGTCACGGCATTCTTTTGAACTTGATTTCTTTGGTAAACATATGAATGTTGATGTTAACATTTCTCGGGGGTTTTAGGTAGATAATATTAAGTTTGGAGAATACAACATGTCGAATATTTTTCCAATAATTACGATATGGTTTTAAACTTTAAAATATGCTTTTTGACAAGTCTAGTATTGACATTTCGTCGTATACAGCCGTTTTCTTTGTAACTGACAATTCTAGCAGTCATGTAGAATTGTTAAAAAACCAAGTCAGTGATCATCTGTGTGCTATTTTTTTTTTATTTGATTAATCTACACCAAAATCAATATTTTTCGTTTTGATCGTTGAGTTCAATAAATTTAATTATTCCCATTTTATATATGCCATAATTTCACAAATTAGATTGCTGTCCTTTGAATTTCTCTTTTGTTTTAGGTGCTATTATATAAGTAATTTCAAGTTTTGTCCAGCATTTAAGGCTTGTAAGTAGTTCCAAGTGTCATCCAGCATTTAAGGAATATAGGTAATTTGCAGCATTGAAATCATTTATTCAAGCTTTACTTCAGTTTTTGCAAGCTATTGTCCTAGTTTTGAAGCTTTATGACCGTTTTTTGTTCCTGGATCTTATGCAAGGCTTATCGCATGTTCTTGAAGCTTTGCTATCCTTGATAAAGATACAACATACATCCCCAACATTAAATATGTATGTAAATATGGCAAATAGATTTCTTTATTTCTTACTGAAATTTTGATTTTTAAAAACACTCAATAGCTTATTTTGGAAGGTTAAAGTAATAATAAACGAGGTAACCAAAAAAAAAGAGTCTAAAGAAAATTTGTGCATACTGTACATAACTTTAAAGTAGCCAAACCAGCCGCTTTCGACTATATAAACTCAAATGTCTCAAAATCTTGACATGATGGGCCAATTCTGATCTCGAATTCTAATGGCGTGCAGCAAATTACGTCGAAAATGACTCCCAGATCTTTAATAATAATCATAACCCCATTTTATGTTGACCTGTGTTCTTTAGCATCTAGAGGAATGGCGTTTGCGAAAATGGAACATTTATAAGAGTGTATATTCTGATTATTTCCAGCTGCTCAACAACACAAACTTTTAGGCCCGTGTAACTATTTGTTAGTTCGTCACTCAAATTCAGTAAATTTTCTTTAAAAAGAAATTTAGGCAACTGAATCAATTGCCACTTATTATTACCTAAGAGGACTACTATAAGTATATATTTTAGCTAATGTAGCTCCTAATAACAAGGAAGCAAATACAAAAATGAGCACGTGTTCTTTATCTATTCGCCATTCCACCAAATAAGCTCCATTTGTTACAAAATATAATGTGATAGTTTGCAGTCGTCAAAGTTAATGAAATAAGCTTAAAAGTGTCACACTGATGAAACGGATAAAGCCAGTCGGGTCGGCCATGTTTTTCTATTTTATTTTATAGTCTGTTTGTGTCTGTGGTTTTCGTTTCGTGATGGGGCAGTTAAATTTTACAGCTTTATTTTATAATTTGGTGGACAAGTTTTATGTTCTTGTAAACTATGACACCAGCTAGAGTTGATTAAAAGTAAATATTTTAACAATGTCTGACTTTAATAAAGGGTTTGCGTATAGAGATTATTGTGTTTCACAATTTGTTACGCAATTTATCTGATTTAGGTTAGAAGGTTAACGGAGAAAAGAGATATTTCAGATTTGTCCAGATACCAAATTTTATAAGTGAAATGTTTTGACCTAAAAAACAATTATTTCAATAAAAATATTGCAACCAAATATCATTTATAACGCTCTCCTGCATTTTAAAATTTATTGTCGCTCCCTGATGTTTTTTTTTGTTTTTTGTGTCTACTATAATGTGTTGAATTCATGATGTATATTCACTCTGTATGGATTTTAACCAAGGAAAATTGTCGGTTTAATATTATAACCCAAAGATACATAAAGGAAAAACAAATCAGTTATCAAACCAGGTGTGGATCCAAGGGGAGGGGGGCGGTGGGAGCGATCGCCTCCCCAAGAGCTTTGAGTTCAGGAAAATAGACCCGATTTTGCTTCTTATACTATAGTTTATTCAAGAACTAGAGAGAGTAATAAATCATTTTTTACGCTTTTTTTTCTTCGCAAAATACCTGTGTTCTTTAGTCCGGTGTCTTTGGCAAAATCTATTAGACATATTTATTTTTCATAAAAATGGGTTAGAAATTTTATAATCAACAATACCGGTCTTTAATAATGGAGCATTTGGGTCAGATAATAGATATTTGGATGTGTGAAGTGTTAAAAAGGATTTTAATCCTTGTCATAGACGTCGGAAAGAGGTTTACTTTATCATCAAGTGTTTATGGCATAGAATATTATTTCGGTAATAAACTTAAAATAAAAAGTTTTTATAATATTATTTTATTTCTTATGATTTTTTAATAATTCACATACATTAGAAAATATAAATAATTTTGCCATATTTAACACAAATCACAACTGTATTTTTATTATTTTTAATTTTGGCATAGAAACCGTTTTAGGCACATTCAGAATAAAACGTAGACTTTTTTTCTCACAAAATTCTAAGTTATAATTTAAATACTTACAAAATACCCATTGTCAAAAATACAAGAAGTTAAGCATATTTAAAAAAATAAATTCGTCCAAATAATATGAAAATTTTTTTGAGCTATCGGTCATTTTATTATTAATTAAAAACATTTTTAGGACATTTGATGTTTCAGTTTATTTATTTCTTAAACCATCTGCAGAATTACAATTAAACACTAAAAAGGGATTCAAATGTAATTAATTTTTATATGTTAAAAATATTTAAATAATAAATTGTGTTTACGCTGGTAAACATTACGTATCTAATTCGTAATCCAAGGCAGTGAAGCTATCTTCGCCCAAATTAATTATAATTGGTTCCTCTATCTCACGGATCATGAGATCGAGTTTCCACATTTTCTTTTATTCTTTTATTATATGGATTTTTCCACATTTTCTGCAGCAACTTTATTCCAAAAAATCTTTCAAAAGTTCTATTAAATTACTAATTTTGTAAGTTGTGTTATTTCTAGCAACTCTACCTTTTACTTGAGAGAGATATTTCCTTCGCCAAGGGACATTTTCCGGACGATCTATAAGAACAGACTTCCTATTTGGTTTCTCCCAGTAAAAATTAAATTCTCTGAGCAATTTCCAGAGCTCAATTCTTTTAATTTCAGGTAAATCCCGATCTTCATTGATTTTAGTTCGAATTTTGTCGACGGTTGGGATCTGCTTCTCATAATAAGATATATGTACAACTCCTTTTATTGCAGTTTACATCTCTTCTTCCAACAAGGTTTTTCGTCTGCCTGTGATCGAAAGTGACTTGGAAGTACTAACAATTCCAGTCGTTTTTTTCTCCTTCAGTATTAGGTACATAGTAGATTTTCCAACTTCTGTCATGTTGGAACACATCTCAACATAACTTTTAACATTATTATCAAGATATTGATATATTAAGGCATCATAAACATTCATAGTAATAAGTTTTTCGCCATATCTTTTGAAATCTCACTAATCTCATTTAATATATAAAAAAAAACACAACCAAGATAAATCACTAAGAACACACTGGAAGGTGTACTTTGCTCACTGACAGAAATCAGAAACTCTATAGTTGCAGTAAATTTATAAAACCTTATAATATTTAAATATAATTAGATTCACGACAGTTCTCAGTTACCTGCGGCACTGGAGTAGGTAAGTTGGAGGTTTAGCTAACAGTTTTATTACTCTCTCTAGTTCTTGAATAGAGTATAGGAATGTGTATGCTTGCGATAGCCCCTCTCCTTCCGAAAAGCTTTGAGTTCAGAAAAATTCTGCATTTTATATTAGAAATGTGTATGCAGCTAGCAGTCCCCTCCCGTTGACAACTTGTTTTTCTTGCGATAGCCACTCCCCCCAAGAGCTTTGAGTTCAGGAAAATAGACACGATTCTGCCTCTTATACTAGGAATGTGTATGTTGCCCGCATCCTCCCCCCTGTCGACAACTTGTTTTTCTTGTGATCGCCTCCCCTCTCCAAAAACTTCAAATTCCGAAAAATTGACCCGACCCTGCCTTTTACACTAGAAATGGGAGTGTCGCTGATGTCTCTCCCCCCCCCCCCGGCAACAACTTGCTTTCGATTGCCATACTATACTTTTGTGATATCATCGCCCCCCCCCCCCGAAGAGAGAGGCTAGATCCTCCCCTGTATCAAACTTAGTCATTTTTATTACTTTTGAGTCGTTTATCTGTTTTTCTGGAATCATCTTAAACATTTTATGGAGGTTTATAAACCATATAGCTCATATAAATATTTAAAAGTATGTCGAAGAAATTGTGAACTTGTCATATATGAACACCGTTAAGAATTAAGTCAAGGATGGATATAGCACCATATGGCCTAACCACCTAGAATGTTTTTTAGTTGAACAATTTCACCAACAAAAGAATAAGCAAATAAAATCGCTATAATGCAATATATTTGTTTGATTACTTATACAGAGCATACGTATACTGATTGTTTTTCCTGTTCAACAAGAATCGATTTAAATACTTCCTAAATAATTTAAAAAATTGCACTGTATGAATTGCACTTCGAATTACTTCCGCATCTACCGTATTCTGCAGATTTACTTACTTACTTACTTACTCCGTGACGTTACAACCCTGGGTGGGTTTTAGCCGACTTTACGACATGCCTCCATTCATTTCAATCTCTCGCAACCTCCATCCAGTGTTCGATGCCCATAGTTTTGAGATCTTTTGTTATATTATCTCTCCACCGGAGTCGGGGTCGTCCCAGTGGCCTTCTCCCAGTCGGTGCTTCCTCCCAAGCTAGTCTTATTATTCTGTCGTCAGGAAGCCTTCTGATATGTCCTGCCCACTGGAGTCTTCTGGCCCTTATTTCTTTTACTACATCTGTATCTGAGAATAGTTCTTCTAGTTCCATGTTAGTCCTTGTTCTGTATTATCCTGTCGTTTCATCTATCGTTGGTCCCGAAATTTTCCTCAAGATTTTTCTTTCAAAGACTCGTAGTCTCTCTTCGTTCGCTACCGTTAGCGTCCATGTTTTGCAACCATATATAACTATCGATCTTATAACTATTTTGTATAGGTCCATCTTTGTTCGTCTTGTGAGGTGTTTCGATTTCATCAGATCTTGCAGTGCATACAGGCATCTATTTCATGCTCGTATTCTATTGTTTATTTCCTGTGATCCGTTGTTATCTTCGCATATTGTTGTTCCTAGATATTTAAATTCTTTGATTCGTTCAAATTTATATTCATCGATGGTGATGTTTTGACCTATTCTGTCTCTGTTTTGGGCATTCCGACTCATGAACTTGTATTTAGTTTTGTCTTCGTTAATTTGAAGTCCCATCTTCTTTGCTTCCCTTTCGAACCGTATTAGGGTTTCTTTCATTTTTATTCTACTACTACCAATCATATCGCTATCATCTGCAAATGCCAGCAGTAGATTTGGTCCATCTTGATGGAACATAGATGTCGGTGCTTCAATTTTCGAATTTCTGATTATATATTCCAGCGCTATGTTAAAAAGTTGTGGTGCGAGCGCATCTCCTTGCTTAAGACCGTTGTTTATTTCAAACATTTCAGAGAAGTACTGTTCCACTTTCACTTTGCACTTCAGCCCCTCCATACACATCCTCATTAGGCTGACCAGTTTTTTGGGAAAGCCAAGCTCCTGCATTGCTGTCCATAGTCTCGTTCTGCAAACTCTGTCAAATGCCTGTTTATTATTCTACAGATTTGGCCCCCAGCAACTATTGTCTGTTCGCAAATTTAAAAAAAATGTTCGCCGGCAAAAGATATGAATCCAATGAAGAGATGATCGTCGAAATTAAGCGTAATCTAAAGGGTTTGACAAATTGTTCTATAACAAAGGCACAGATGTTGAAAAATAAAATCGAATTTTGCCAAAAAAGTGTGTTTTTATATATATTTGTCTCGGAACTTTTCGAAACACCTGTTAATATGCATACATCTAAGCAGGCTATAAAGTCCTAAATAAGTATATATATGTTATATCGTAGGTTTTCACGGATGGTAGAATGAATAGTTTGATTATTCCGGGTTTCAATCCGTTCGTTCAAAAAATCGTTTTCATGACGTTTCGCCAAAATCTCATTTGGCATTTTCAAGTGCGGTTCGTCTCGTTACTCATTCTTTTTAATAACATTTTTCGATATTTTGAGATATAATCCTCTTGGGTAAGTCTAATTTCGAATAAAGCTATTAATAAAAAAAACCCATATGATAGTCACGCTGAATGTATATTTTCCTTGTTATTTTAATTTGAAGTCATCACCGATTTAATCATGCCACAAAATTTAATTTATACATAATATTTCTAGCAACGATACACATTTTATCATCTAAAAATCTGAATTTCAAGAAATTAAATATGGCGTAATCTAAAAAATATAACGATTCTTTAAAAAATATGACTGAAAATATAATTTTCCGCTTGATAATTATATTATAGCTACGTGAGAAGGTAAAATCAATAGAGATGGACTTCTAAAATCATAATATGAAAACAAAATAGAAAAACATTAAATACATTACAGAAAAGAACTGAAAGCACATAGCACATGACACAAAAATATTAAGAACCTTAGCAGATGCCTATGTTCAGGAATAAAAGTATAGTGGCTGTTCAAGGATTCCATATCAGTGCCCTGGACGTACCATTCATATGCCATACTACTGTATACAATAATACATTTTATTATGGTGCTATTATTCTTTGTTTATTTGTTTTTCATATTTGTAGGTCCCAAAATATACCATTTATCTTTGCTATATGTCCTCTTTGTTTATGTTTCTCTTTCCGATTGCCTTGTCTAATGTACTGTCATTTGTAATTTTTATTCTCAGATATAAATAGCTTTCACAGTGTTTTATGTGTTGCCGATTTTCCAGTATTATATTTGATTGTTCGTCTCGAATACACATGTCTTTCGCATGTTTACTTTACTTGCTGTATTATTCCATCAATTATCTCAACATATATGTACTATCGGTTGCCATACTTCTTACTGTATATATAACTTGGTATTTGGCAGGGGTGAATCCATTATGCTACATTTTTTCAACCTCTTTAAGGTCTGTTTTAAATATATTTTAAATAGTGTTGGCAAAAGGCAACATTCCTATTTGGGTCTTTTGTTTGCATTAAATCCTCCCGACAATATGTTTTCGATTTTGACTCTTGGCCTTTGTATGACTTCTTTACAGCCATTATTGGTGTGAATAGAGCAAAATGGACACAGCAACAATATAAGAGCGTACTATAGGGGAATCTCAAATATAAAAAAAGGATACCAACCACAAGCAAGAAATTTTATAAGAACAGACAATGGACAGCTTATAACGGAATGTACAGAGGTCATGAACACAACGTGAATATTTCCATCAACTACTGAACCCGGATAATAATGACAACACTCTCACAAGCACAGTACAAACAGCTTAAATTCCAGATCCTTTACCAACCTACGAAGAAGTCCAAAAAGCCATAACTAAACTTAAAAATAACTAGGCGCCTGGAAGTGACAATATTCCCGCCGAATGCCTAAAATATGATGGAGAAGCCCTCTATCGAATCACTTACCATCTAATAGAAGCTATATGGCTCACAGAAGAAATATCAAATGAATGGAAAGAAGGGGTCATCGTCCCCATACATAAGAAGGGTGACAAGATGAAATGCGCCAACTATCGAGGCATTACTCTGCTTAATACGGCCTATAAAATACTCGCAATTGCACTCTTAGGAAAACTTAAATCCTATGTAAAAGAAACTATAAGGGACTATCAGTCTGGTTTTAAGGGCGGTCGCTCCACCATAGATCAAATATTTACCATTAGGCAGTTAATGGGAAAATACTGGGAATTCAATCGACACCTACATCACTATTTGTGGATTTTAGACAGGCGTACGACACCATCCATAGGGTTAAATTGTGGCAAGCAATGGAGGAACTTGGCTTCCCTAGAGGCTGTTTATGAATCATTAAACAAAAATTGACTAAGTTTATTCAATAATATTATTTATAATGGCAAATTTTACTGCCATGTAAAGTTTAGGACGCTTGCCCACGACACGTATTTCAAACAAACATCTTCCCGAGTAACAGCTATAATTACACGCTCGTTAACTGAGATACTATAAACATAACTTTAATTGTTTAATTAAGTATACCTTACATGTCGTGTAGAATATTACCCATAAAATTAATTTCTAAAGAAAAGCGTTTGCTTTGTACCTTGACATAATAAACCGTATACGGGAAAATAAATTATCAAAGTACCTAAAATATAAATTTTAATAACTAAGCCCAAGCCACAAAATGTGGAATAACAAAGTTATAGTGATAAAATCTTACACATGCAAATTTAGCGTAGCTTGTACATTGTACTACATGTTTACTTCTCATTATATTTGGTTAAATTATTTTCTCAAAGGTTGTATTTTCCTTTTAGTGGTTAATAAAGTTTATGTAATATGGCCCGATTTTCTCTTAAGAAAAACACAAACAAAAAATTAGACAGGTGAAACTATAATAATTGGGTTTCAAGTATCTCATTTTTATTTAAAAATAATATACAGGGGTTTCAAATAATGAAGAGGTGATTCTACATTGTAATAAAAAAAAATCGATTGATTGGGAGTTAAAAGACCCCGCACAAAACAAATGGATGTCGGGAATTCAAGTTTTTACAAAAACTCTAGTTGCAACTACTATATAGCGTCAGGAGTTGCTTCAAGTTACATATATGGAGACACCTTTACGCTCTCTTACATGCTCATGTATTACATTACTCTCATTCAAGGGCAGATCCAGGATTTCTTTCTGGGGGACACAAGGGGTAGACAGGCAAAAAGTATTTTCGTTTTTGCGATCAACGAACTAAATACAACAATAACTCTAAGAAATGAACTTGCAATGTTAATATAAAGATTTGTTAGTACTAAAACCAACTTAATGAAAACAAGGTGGCAAGAAATAGAGAGGTTCATCTGCTTTTTGTTGACCTCACAAAAGCATATGATACGGTGCGAATCCAAAAATTATGGCACGTGATGGAGAAATTTCCAATTAACAATACAGCGATCCAAGTCATCAAACAGCTATACGACCAAGCATTCTCCAGAACTAAGATCGGCAATAACTTATCAGAAAGCTTTCATGTGACCAAAGGCCTTCGCCAGGGATGTTGTCTATCACCAACTCTCTTTAAAATCTACCTCAATGAAGCTTTAAAGAATTGGAGAAGATCATGCAGTAGAATGGGAATAGAATTAAATAATGACACCCATTTCGCTTCATTTGCAGATGACCAAGTGGTAGTGACCCAAGATAAAGAAGACCTCGAATTTATGACGAGGAAACTATTTAAAGAATACGCAAAGTGGGGATTAACTGTCAACTGCAGTAAAATTAAATATATGTGTATCGGTGGAGAAGAAACAGATTTAGAAGTGGATGACAATATCATAGTAAAATCTTGTTCTGATTATACCTACCTTGGAACAAAGATCAATCAAAGTGGACGAACTGAAGAAGAAATATTGGAGCTCATTGCAGTAGAATGGGAATAGAATTAAATAATGACACCCATTTATATACGCTTCATTTTGCAGATGACCAAGTGGTAGTGACCCAAGATAAAGAAGACCTCGAATTTATGACGAGGAAACTATTTAAAGAATACGCAAAGTGGGGGTTAACTGTCAACTGCAGTAAAATTAAATATATGTATATCGGTGGAGAAGAAACAGATTTAGAAGTAGATGACAATATCATAGTAAAATCTTGTTCTGATTATACCTACCTTGGAACAAAGATCAATCAAAGTGGACGAACTGAAGAAGAAATATTGGAGCGAAGAACTAAAGGGAAAAAAGTTATCGAATGCCTAAACTAACTATTATGATCAACAAACATCTCCAAGGAAAGAAAATATCTTTTATACAATGCAATATTTAAAAGCGTTATATTGTATGGATGTGAAACATGGCAGACAAATAAAACTTTAGAACGTAAACTGCTGGCTCCTGAAATTGACTTTTGGCGAAGATCTGCCGGAAAGTCAAGGATCGAACGGATAACCAACGAGAGAATTAGAGAGATTATGGGCGTAAAGAAAACTATTCTCGATGAAATCGAACAACGTCAGCTGGTATGATATGAACATGTGGAGAGAATGACGGACGAACGTCTACCAAAGCAAATCCTAAAATGGACACCAAATGAAAAGATAAAAAGAGGAAGACCAAAATTTACCTGGATTAAGGGCATTTACCGAGCCATGTCCGAAAGAAACTTACTTCCAGGGGATTGGGAAGACCGAAAATAATGGAGATTGGGGACCGGAAGGCGTAGAACGCTATGAAACCGGATATATATATATATATATATATATATATATATATATATATATATATAAAATAGAAAAATTTCATGTTTAATAAAGACAGTTTTCTTTTATGTTTCGTTTTTAAACATCTCTGGGGGGCATGTGCCCCCGTGCCCTCTTAATCCTCCCTTGCTCTTATTTCACATATACAGGCGCGAAACAACTAAGGGTGCTATGTGGATCCCCTCTCACTAGGTTTGCAGACCAACATACACTGGGCGCAGTCATATCCACATAATAAATAAATTAGATACAATTTCGTTTATGTCAGACAAGGATCAAGAGTCTTAAATAGTTGATCTTATTCAGTCAGGGAGCTCTGGTAAAATCCCTGTTCTAGTGTCACCTGTTTTGGGACCCTAATGGGTAAGGTTGAGACTGCTTTCTTAAAAAAAAAACAGGAAACGAACGGGAGCCAAGAACACATGTTTTTGCCAATTTTCTCTAGCTCATTCTGAATTTTTTTTATCCAAATAGACACAACAAAAGTAGATTTTTGAATGTAAAAAAAGAGCGGTTGCAACCCTTATGGTGGAAACAGCATCACTTGATTGCACATTGACATCAGTTTTATTGCACAATTTCAATTAGAACCTGAGATATATTGGAAAATCCATTTTCGAGGGTGAACTATGGGGGTAGATTTCACCTCCTTAAATTGTTTGTCCGCAGATAAAAAACAAGTGTCTTTTACTTCATTGTGTCCTGCAACATATCAAAAAATTAGTGGGATATCTTTCTTATTAGTGTAGATCTATAATTACATTTACGTATTTAAATAAAGCATTGTATAAAGTGTCTTTTTAATACGTGATATTATTTTTCTTTTTTGTGACAAAAAATCTAGTATAAAATATTTAAGTTCACAACTTTTCAGTTCTAATATTGTATTAATAGATTAAACAGAGGAAGCAGCAAGTACACAAACCCGAAACCTGCACTTTATCTATAATATGGTTTACCAGATAAGCTGTATTTGTTGCGAAATATAATGTGAGAGTTTAGAATCATCAAAGTATTAAAGTTAATGAAATAAGCTTAAAAGTGTCACAGTGATGGTTAGGATAAAGTCAGTCGGGTAAACCATGTTTTTTCTATTTTATTTTATAGTTTGTTTGTGTCTGTGGTTTTAGTTTTCGTGATAGGGCAGTTAAATTTTACGGCTTGGCTTTATAATTTGGTGGACAAGTTTTATGTACTTGTAAACTATAACACCAAAAGTAAATATTTTCATAATATCTCACTTTAACACAAAATTTGTCCGAACAGGGTGTTCCACCTCTATCTTTACAAGCTTATCCTCGATAGCTATAGAAAATATCAAGTTTTTATAAGATGCTAAATAAACTTATTAAAATTCTGTCTCAAAAGAGGCTGCAACTACATATATATATATATATATATATATATATATATATATATATATATATATATATATATATATATATGTATATATATATATATATATATATATATATATATGTATATATATATATATATATATATATATATATATATATATATATATATATATATATATAAATGTAAAAATTACCGAGGTATTGCTCTACTAAGCCACGATTATAAATTATTCTCCAGCATTCTCCTTCAACGTCTCTCTCCGTATACCGAGGAGATTATTGGAGACTACCAATGTGGCTTTCGAAGCGGAAGATCAACAGTTGACCAGCTTTTCACTATCCGACAGATGCTAGAGAAATGTTAGAAGTTTAACAAAACTTACATATCCTGTTCATAGATTTCGAGCAAGCATATGACAGTGTTATTAGGATAAGGTTGTGGGAAGCTATGGAAGAATTTGGAATCCCGCACAAGCTGATTAGACTCTGTAGGGCGTGCCTGGAGGGGGCAAAAAGCTGTGTCAAAATTGAGGGAGAGTGTAGCCAAAAATTTTCTATCAACAGAGGATTAAAACAGTGAGATTCTTTGTTGCCAGTACTGTTTAACCTTGCACTGGAGAAAGCCGTAAGAACAGTATCAGTTGACGCGGAGGTTTTTGGGACAAGTGGTTCTAAACTTATTTTGGCCTACGCGGATGATATGGGCGCGATAGGAGAAAGCACAGTCAGTGTGAAGGAAAACTTCATGAAGATAGAAAAAGAAGCTCAGAGAATAGGGCTCCCAATAAATGAAGGAAAGGCCAAATACATGCATGTCTCCCGCAACCCCGCCCGAGGCAAAATCAGGCAGAACGTCACCATGGATGACTATAATTTTGAGCATGTGCGAGTTTTCAAGTACCTGGGCGCAGTGATAACGGCAAACAATAATATGCAGGAAGAGGTTAAACAGCGCATCACACAAGCAAATAAATGTACATTTGCTATACAAACCTTGCTGAAGTCAAAATTTATCACTAGAAAGGCAAAAACCGAAAATTATCGAACAATAATACAACCAGTAGCAATCTATGCCAGTGAAACATGTACCCTGACAGTCCACAATACGGAGCTGCTAAGAAGGTTTGGGAGAAAAATCCTGCGCATAATATATGGCCCATACCGAGACCTTGAAACAGGCCGTCACCGAATGAGAAGCAACATAGAGCTTGCGCCAATATATCAAAGCCCTGACATCATTCAAGAAATAAAGTCCAGAAGACTACGATGGGCAGGTCATATATAAAGGAGTCAAAACGATCGACTAATAAAACGGGTATGGGAGGAAGCACCACAAGGAAAAATACCACTGGGAAGACCTAGGCTTAGATGGAGAGATAACATCCACAAGGATCTAGCTATCCTTGAAGTTGACCAGCAAGAATGGAGGGAGCTGGCACAAGAGCGTTCCAGGTGCAGGCAGATAGTCGAGGCAGCCAAGACCCACCCTGGGTTGTAGTGCTACGGAGTCAAGTCAAGTCATATATATATATATATATATATATATATATATATATATATATATATATATATATATATATATCCAAAATTACTAATTTCTTATCAATTGTCCCTTATTAAAAAATACGATACACGTGTTTTATGGCCACAGGAGTTGCTACACTGCCAGTTGTTGATTTCTTAGAATAGGTGGCTTTAGTAATTATTCTTGTATTGAATGAAGTATAATCTTTTAAATATGGATATATAATTTCAAAAATTATTAGTTTAGAGTTCAGTGTTGTTTGTGATGTTCATGTGATAGCTACAATAGCTGATAAGCGCATAAAATGGCAAAAATTAAACAGATTTATCTTAATAGCGAAGTGCTATCTGTACTTTGAGCAAGGAAAAATATTCTATACGCCAAATTGCAGAAATGGTCAGCGTTTCATTAACGGCGTACATTATACTCTTATACGAAAAGCAGTGACTAGAAGAAGTCACGACCGAAACAAATTTAGATGTCCCAAATCTGCAACAAAGCAGGAAGATAAGTTCGTTGTAATGTTATCGAAACGAAATCGCCTCAAATTGCCACTATTTTCAATGAAACATGAGAAAAGCCTGTTTCAATAACAACTATAAAAAGACGTTTACTGTCTGCTGAGCTGAGACGATGCGTAGCAGCCAAAAAAGGAGATTAACTAGTATTTATAAAAAAGATAGACTGGAGTGGGCTAAAACCCATAAAAACTTGACAGAAGAAGACTGTGCAAAAGTCTTTTGGACGGATGAGTCCAAATTTCAGATTTGTGGTTCGAATAGATGTGTTTTTGTGTCCCGATTAAAAGACGAACGGGTTTCAAAAGCGTGTACTGTGCAGACTGTTAAGCATGGTGGTACAAGCGTGATGATTTGGGGATGCTTTGGTAATAATAAGCCCGGCCATATGATCAAAATTGACAAAAAAATTAATAAAGAAGGCCATCTGAAAATACTTCAAGAAAATACGATTCCCATTGGAATGAATCTAACTGGCCAAAGTCACTGGACTCCGAATATTTTGGAAAATTAATCAAAAAAAATGAGTAAAATTTGTGAACAAATAATGAAGAATAATAGTGGCCATTTTGACGAAGCCAAAATTTAACGAAAAATGTATTATTTTTTTTTTATTTGTACTAAATATATTTAACTAAATGTTAGTCTAGGTGTAAAGCAGCGCGCCCACTGGTTCGCTTCGGTTCAGACCGCTCAGCGCCGCACAATCGGCCCATTTTGGTTTACACGTAATTAAATGAGAGCCCGCTCCACGTAATTAAATGAGAGCCCGCTCACTGGTTCCGACCGGCCAGAACGCTTCCACGCTTTCAGCATCGGAACCAGTGAGCGGGCTCTCATTTATTTACGTGTAAACCAAAACGGGCCGATTGTGCGGAGCCGAGCGGTCTGAACCGAACCGAACCAGTGGGCGCACTGCTTAACTTACATATTTTATCATGGTTTTTATTAAAATTACCTTAGTATCCCCAAACTTTTGAATGGGAGTATATATATATATATATATATATATATATATATATATATATATATATATATATACCTGTGTTCTGCTAGTCTGCACTTATGGATTAGAAGCACTAAGCCTCACAAAAGCGTTTGCTCAAAAGCGGACCATGTTTTTGAATGAATTTCGTTACGAGATAGGATACGAAATGAAGAAACTAGGAAGAAAACAAAAATTATAGACATAATCGAAGAACGAAACAGGAAGAAGTGGACAGAGAACATATTGCCAGACTAACCACGGACAGAAGGGTATGTAGAATCACAAAATGGAGTCCTAGGCGTCCAAGAAGAAGTGTGGGATAACCGTAAAAGCGATGGGGGACAATATCAGATAAATAGCAGATAAACAATAGATGGGTGTGACACAGGACAGGGAAACGTGAGAAAGATTGAAAAAGATCTATGTCCAGAAGTGGGAAAATAGAGTTTGAGAAAGAAAAATGTTACAATTTCGTGTCTAGATTACATAATATGTAATTGGTAAGATAAACATAAATTACAGCTGATTTTTTCTTACCACAGGCAGAAATTATATGAATTTTTTTAAAGTCAACTGACATAATAGAAAAATCGATCTTTTCATCACTAATATGTACTTCGTCAACCTTATATTAAATAAGCAAACCACTTCTTAATAAAGCATTAAGATTTCCTAGTTTTTTTTAAAAATCACATTTCGTTTGTTTTACTTTCCATCTTATCTCCTCTATTTTTCTAAGCAATTTTAAGATAAAATGTAGAAAATCCCTAAAAAAATTCCCCTTTTATTTATTATCCCCCCATTAAATTCTGCAAAAGTTAAGCAAATAATAAATATTCATTTTCTCTCGACTACGTCAGTGGTGCTATAGAAGCACATAGGCTGAAGAGCCAGCTTCATAAAGATGCGGATTTGCTGGAATTTCGGCTTCGAATATTCATTTCGAGCCCGTCATATATACGCCCCGGGATAGTCGCTAAGTCCCTAAAAATTTCCAGTTTTTTAAAATAGGTTTTGAGACTGCTACGAAATAGAACAGAAATAAATGATGTTTTTATGTTTTGCTTGGTTTCGTTGTTTGCAATATTTTAATTAATTTATTTATTATAAGAAAGTAGGTACTAATTAATGACTTTTAACAGTAATAATTTTGTTAATATAGATGTTTATATTTTTGGAGGATACAGGAAAACGGAATAGGGAAAATAACTACTGGTCAAATTAAAGCAATAAGAAGTTTTAATTTATCACTTTAAATATGTATATTTCAATATTTGGTATTTGTAATTTAATGATGTTTTAATAATCTTAAGCATATTTAAAGGGGGAATAATTAACTTCGACTTTGCAGTATAGTCCATAATATAAAATACACGGAGTTACACGAAAAACTTACTATTTTTTATATTTTATACAGTGTGGCTTATTTTGGTAATACTAATGTGCCAAATAGGGCAAAAATTTCACTTTTACTCTAGTTTTGGCCGAAGATTTTCAAAATCCCCTGTAGATTAAAAACTAAGAGAGCCACTACAAATTTGACACCGGAATCTTTCGTTCGTTAAGGGTAGGACACTAAAGTGAAAACCGCAACACTCTCTCATTGGTAATAACTCCAATACCCCCTAAAAGTGTCGAAAATGGGACACCCCATACATATATTACGTACTTCTATGATACACACAGAAGAAATAAGATACGTTCTGTTCATAATATCAGACATACTCGACCGCTAAGTGCAAATTTTCCCTTGTCTGGAAAGGCTTACATTTCATGTCTGTGTCGGCTTCTCTAATCCAGAAATAGGTTTATGTAGTCAAATGCATGAATAAATTTATTGAATCGACTTTTTTACATTCCCAGTTATGTGTTTCATGAAGTTAAAGGATTATAAAGATATTAAAACGATAAACAGTGAAACTCGTCATAATTGAAAATTTCTTAGGCTATTATATTTTCCTCTTCTTCTAACTCTTACAATATTTTAAAGAGTTATGTAAATTATATACAAATAGGCATGTTGTTTTTTTTTTATTTAGGTCTGTTAGGATTAGGTTCACATTAAAATATGTTTTTCATCGCTTTGACGTTTCGTTCTTTATTTAGAACATCTTCAGAAACAATCGTCTAAAATATTAAGTGAATTAGGAAATAACATAAATACAACCATAGCACACACACACTTAAAAGTAATCATTTAAACAATAATATAACATTTAAAACAACAATCAAAACTGAAACAATGATTATTTAAAAGGTTATAAAAAGAAAAATTTTATGTTGATTTGTGCCTAATTTAAACTCTCCGCCATTCTTTACCAATCACGTTTTTAACAATATTAAGTACTTTAATACATAATAATTTAATGGATTGTAAGTGTGCCACAGCAAAGCGTGACCGGGTCTGCTAGTATATATATATATATATATATATATATATATATATATATATATATATATATATATATATATATATATATATAATCTCTTTCGTTACTAAACCACGACTGTAGCTGCGTTACGTAGATGACACATTCGTTATCTGGCAACATGGAGAAGAAAATCTCAAAAGTTTCCTGGATCACATAAACAATATACATCCAAAAATCAAATTCACCATGGAATCAGAACAAGAAAGAAAACAACCGTTTTTAGATATCCTACTGAAAAGAAAAGAGGATGGCTTGCTTTCGTACACTGTCTACAGAAAGCCCAATCACATCAACAGATACCTCAATGCCGATTGACATCACCACCCCACCCAATTATCTGCAGTAGTGAAATGACTGGCCTTAGTAGTAGTCCCTTACAAATCAAAAAAATTACCACAAAGAGATGAACATACTGCAAGACGCCCTAACAAAAAACGGTTATAAAAAAGAACATATAGACAAGGCTCTAAAAAACAAACGCTTGGCTCCAAAAAATCGCGAAAACCAAGAGGACAGCTCCAAATCTTTTTTTCCTTATGTAAGAGGCACCACAGACAAGATCGCAAAAATTCTCAGGAGACACAACATTGAAACCATTTTCACCACAGACCGTAAAGTAAAAGATCTCTTGCCAACATCTAAAGAAAGAATCCCTCCAGAAAACCAGGGAGTGTACGAAATTCCATGCGGAGAATGCAGCTCATCTTACGTAGGCCAAACCAATCGTAAAATAAGCGCCAGAAGAGACGAACATATGAACGCTGTCAAGCAAAAAACAACTTCTTCTGCTCTGGCCCAACACTAGTTAAACACAGGACATAAGATTAATTTCTCAGGAACAAAAATGCTATCGAGGTGTGAAAACCTGTCCACAAGAGTTATAAGGGAAGCCATTAAAATTGGAAAGAGGCCCAACAACTTAAATAGCAGAAATGATAGTCAGCGAGTGCCTAATACTTGGAAAAATCTGCTCACAAAACATCAACCAGTTGTAACGAAACAGATTACAACTCAGCAACGCAACCTCAAATACTGGCAACAAGGCCGATGATGCGCAGCAGGTCTCGCAACCTGATTGGCCGGAATCATTCGGAAAACGAACACGTCCGATGCGCGCACGGGACCGACAGCACCCGAGCCGCAGACGTTAGTTCGCTCGTAGACGCCATACAGTGAGCTTTGAGAATGGTGAATGAGATTTCGTCAGCTGCCTTACAGTCCTGAGAGGGACTCAGCACATACACGGAATGCCCGAACACTTCGATTACACACATATATATATATATATATATATATATATATATATATATATATATATATGGATTAGGTGTAAAAATAGACAACCGTCCTCCGGGTCGGCTATTCTGAACCTCGCTCAGCATATTAAGATTATCGTATTTTATTTGGAAACTTAGAAATAAAATTATTATATATATATATATATATATATATATATATATATATATATATATATATATATATATATATATAGGATAAATCAATTATTGAAAAATCGACTAAATATACCAAGAAAGCTATTAAAGCATTGACAAAACATGAGAAGAATGAAAAGTTCTCTTTAGAAAGGAAACACATACAGTAAATGACCGAACTCACATAAACAATCTTAGTCAAATCTACAACAATATAACTTAGACGCGATATATTCCCTTTTTTTCCTTGGATTTTCCTATTTGTGTATATTATCAAGTTTTGGTTTTCCTGGGGGTAAAATCCGTTTTATTAATTAAACTGCCTATGTTATAATTATTATGGCTATTTATTAACGTTTCGACCACCTTTGACCTTCCTCAGAATGATTTTTTATTACTTTATATATTTAGAATTTTCGCAAGGAACAACTTAACTACATATTGGTAATACTTGACTAATTTTTGACACGATACAACAAAAACTTTGCTCTTAGTATCACATCTTTATTTGAACTACCCCGCCCCGTGTTCGTGTTCCTGGTCGGCAGTCGATTGTTTCATGGATAAACGACTTCAGGCAAACGGATGCTAGGTAGAACAAAAAAACTGGCCACAAACACCAAGATCACCCCAAAAATTGCTCTGCCCGTAAACATGTAGCCGGTGTCAGGTTGTCTGCTCGTTCTGTAAGACAAATCCTTCATGAAGAACTAAAATTTCATCTCTCCAAATTGGCTGTATTGAAGGAACTTAATCCACACGACTTTGTTGCTCGAGAAAATGCATGTGAGGTGCTTTTTGGCATGCCTTACGACATACTTATTTTCTTCAGTTATGAAACTCATCTCCATCTTTCAGGATCTGTATATAAGCATAACATGCACTATTGGCGCCCTGATATCCCTAGACAACTTTATCAGGATCTCCTATAATCACAACGTGTAACTACTTGGTGTGCACTATCGCGAGTTGGAATAATTGGTTCTTTGAACAAAACGAACGAGCAGTTTTGGTGACTTCTGATCGTTATGTCCACATGATTTAGGAGTTTTTCTGGCCAACGCTCGACGAGATGGATTTGGGAGATGGATGATTTCAGCAGAACGGTGCTACGGCACATACTCTCTCTCTCTCTCTCTCTCTCTCTCTCTCTCTCTCTCTCTTTGTCAACCTCTGTCCATCCCTCCTAGATGTAGGTCTCTCTCAATTGTTTCCATCTTTCTCTATTCTTCGCCAATCTCATCCACTATTTGCCCGCCACTGTCCTTATGTCGTTTACCCATCTTTTTTGAGATCTTCCCGTGCTTTTTGTTGTCTCCCTCGCTCTCCATTCCAGGATTCTTCGTGTCCATCTGTTGTCCTTATATCAGACTATGTGACCAGCCCATCGCCACTTCATCTTTGCAACCTCCTTCACGATGTCTTTGACTTTCGTTCTGCGTCTTATCTCGGTGTTTCTAATCCCGTCTCTTAATGATATTCCAAGCATGTTTCTTTCCATCGCTCTTTGGACCGTTTCTAATTTTTTAGCGGACCTTTTGGTGAGGGACATGATCTTTAATCCATACGTACACACCGGTAATATGCATGTGTCGTATACTTTTCTTTTTAGATTTATGGGAATTGAATTATTTTTCAAGATGTATGCAAGTTTGCCGAAAACGGCCCATATCAGCTGTGTTCTTCTTTTTATTTCAGCATCCTGGTTTGATTTCCCTAGTCTGATGCCATGACCCAAGTATACATAGTACTTGACGTTTTCTATCCTCTGGTTCTGTATTATTATGTTTGCCTGTTCGTGTTTTGTTGTAGTTCATTTTAAGGCCTACAGATGCGGATACGTCATTTAGCTGTTATAGCATTTCGTTCAATTCTTGGAGATTACTTGCTATTAAGATTATGTCATCAGCAATTATGAGATGGTTCAAGTATATTCCGTCGATGTTTATATCTTTGATGTCCCATTTAAGTTCCTTAAAAATGTCTTCTAGAACTAGGGTGAACAGTTTTGGCGAGATAGTGTCCTCTTGTCTCACTCCCCTTTTTAGTTTTATGGGGTTCGTTTTCGTTTTGTCGTCTATTTTTATTTGAAAGGTTGCATTTTCGTATATGTTGTTTATGTACCTTGAATCGATTCTTGCGTTTTCTAAGGATTGTAATACTGCCCATATTTCGACGGAGTCGAATGCCTTCTGGAAATCTACAAAAGCCATATGGAGCGGTACATTATATTCGGTGCATTTTTCAATTAGTATTCTTATGGTGTGTAGGTGATCTGTGGTGCTAAAGTGTTTTCTGAATCCAGCTTGTTCGACAAGTTGGTAAAAATCGAGCTTGTTTGTTATGCGGTTGCTTATGATTTTGGTTAACAACTTGTAGGTGTGTGATAGTAGGGATATTGGTGGGTAGTTTTCAATATTTGTATTGTCCCCCTTTTTGAATATTAAGATTACTTCGGAGTTATACCACGGCACATACACAGCGGGTGTCAAATAGTGTTTTGCGACGACCCTTCCCAAGACGCCTCATCTCCTTGAGAGGCGATCTGCATTGGCCAGCACAATTGCCTGATTTAGCCCCTGCAACTTTTTTTGGGGATCTTCTTAAGCGAAACAAAATTCTTAAAATAAATTTTAAAAATATCATAAGCCACGAGTGTGGACTCGCCTAAATTGTATATGAATTTTGTGCGTTACCGCACGCCACACACAACGTAAAACTTTACTAATGTAGACGCGGCTTTAGATTATCAAAAGATGCATTATTAAATAACAAATATATTATTTGAGAACACATTAATAATATTTCGAAAACAAAAATAAATTATTGGATATACTTAGATTTAAGACTTGTGGGGGCATTCAAAATGTAGAGGCCCTGAGAGAGTGCCACGAAGGCCCTTATGTAAATCCGGCCCTGTATCTTTCTTAAAATAAATATTAATAAATAATTAGGAGAATTAAAATGTTACGCACTACGCATGTTTTTAATAGATATGATTACTATTTACCACTCTTAACGAATTAAAAGAGTAAGTGCATAATAAATTTTAAATGATAAATAATTATAGACAACTGGATATACATTAATGGCTGTAAGTTTTAACGCCAAGATTAAATTACACGTTATCCAAATGCTTTCACGCTAATTTGCCATTTTCCTTCTAAAACTATTTAAAATGTAATATTTTTGCAAAGTGCTGATGTTCGTTAATTTATTAACCACTAAAAATTAATTATTAAATATTTATTACAGTAAATTGTTTGTTTATATGGCTATTTCCAATAGTTGCTAAGTGACGGTTGTCTGACATTAAGTTTATATTCACTAACGTATTGGAGGTAAATATTGTAGACTTAGTTCAATGTGAGAGTAACACTAAAATAATAAAAAGGGTATTTCCACAAAAATTTCTGTAACCTTGACTGACGCTATAATGAATAGATTTCAATGAGAATTACTATTATATCAGACATGTGTATTTTTCTTTAGACTTTCCTGGATAATAATAATATAATTACGAGAATATTGTGTAGATACGGCCTCAGTTTGAAACGTATTTCAACCGGCATCATAAGTAATTTAAATGCTAGCTTCTTACTATCATGACATCATGCCAACTCTCGATAACTATTCTATGATTTTTATAATTTGTAATTCAAAGGTAAAGTTTATTTTTTACAAAAATCTGACAACGTGCCGCCATTGGATACAGCATATATACAATTTACACGGAGATAAGTCATATTAATCTTTATTCACATCAGGCGCGGATCCAGGGGGAGCGGTGGGGGCGATCGCCCCCCCCCCCCCAAAGAGCTTTGAGTTCAGGAAAATAGACCCGATTTTGCCACTTATACTATAGTTTATTCAAAAACTAGAGAGAGTAATAAATCGTTTATTAATCTTTTTTTCTTCGCAAACTACCTGTGTTCTTTAGTCCGGTATCTTTGGCAAAATCTGTTAGACACTTATATTTTTCATAGGAATGGGTTAGAAATTTTATAATTAAAAATGCCGGTCTATAATAATGGACTATTTGGGTTGGATAACGATAGATATTTGGATGTGTGAAGTGTCAAAAAGGATTTTAATCCTTGTCATAGGCGTTGAAAGGAGGTTTATTTTATCACTAAGTATTTATGGCATAGAATATTATTTCGGTAATAAACTTAAAATAAAAGTTTTTATAATATTATTTTATTTCTTATGATTTCTTAATAATTCATATACATTAGAAAATATAAACAATTTTGACATATTTAACACAAATCACAACTGTATTTTTATTATTTTTAATTTTGGCATAGAAACTGTTTTAGGCACATTCGGACAAAAACGTAGCCTTTTTCTCTCAAAAAATTAAGTTATAATTTAAATACTTACAAAATACCCATTGTCAAAAATACAAGAAGTTAAACATATATAAAAAATAAAATCGCCCATATAATATTAAAATTTTTTTGGGGCTATCGGTCATTTTATTATTAATTAAGAACATTTTTAGGACATTTGACGTTTCAGTTTATGTATTTCTTAAATCATCTGCAGAATTACAATTAAACACTAACAAGGGATTCAAATGTAATTAATTTTTATATGTTACAGAAAATTTAAAAAATAAACTATGTTTACGCTGGTTAACATTACGTATCTAATTCGTAATCAAAGTCAGTGAAGCTATCTTTACTCAAATTAATTATAATTGATTTCTTTATCTCACCGATCATCAGTAACTTTATTCAAAAAAATCTTTCAAAAGTTCTGTTAAATTACTAATTTTGTAAGTTGTGTTATTTTTAGCAACTCTACCTTTTACTTGAGAGAGATATTTCCTTCTCCAATGGACATTTTCCGGACGATCTATAAGAACAGATTGCCTATCTGGTTTTTGACAGCAAAAATCAAGTTTTCTGAGCAATTTGTAGAGCTCAGTTCTTTTAGTTTCAGGTAAATTCCGATCTTCATTGATTTTAGTTAGAATTTTGTTGACGGTTGGGATCTGCTTCTCATAATAAAATGTATGTATAACTTCTTTGATTACAGTTTGTGTGATCGAATGTAGCAAAAAACAGGTTCTCTGAGCAATTTCCAGAGCTCAGTTCTTTTAATTTCAGGTAAATCCCGATCTTCATTGATTTTAGTTAGAATTTTGTCGGCGGTTGGGATCTGCTTCTCATAATAAACGAAGTTTTTCGTCTGCCTGTGATCGAATGTGGCTTAGGAGTACTGACAATTCCAGTCGTTTTTTTCTCCTTCAGTATTCGGTACATAGTAGATTTTCCAACTCTGTCGTGTTGAAACACATCTCAACAGAGCTTTTAAGATTATTATCTAGATATTGATATCTTAAGGCATCATAAACATTCATCGTAATAAGTTTTTCGTTGAGGAAAAAATGTCCTGGTTTAACGATTTTGGAATAAATATAGATATGGAAGCCATATCTTTTGGGTACCTCACTAATCTCAAATAATATATAAAAACAAGCACAAACAAGATAAATCACCAAGGACACACTGGAAGGTGTACTTTGCTCACTGAGAGAAATAGTTCACTATCAGAAATTTTATTGCTACAGTAAAATTATAAAAGCTTATAATATATAAATATAATTTGATTTACGCCAGTCTTCAGTTACCTGCGGCACTAGAGCAGATACGTTGGAGGTTTCGGTAACAGTTTTATTACACTCTCTAGTTCTTGAATAGAGTATAGGAATGTGTATGCTTGCGATCGCCCCTCCCCTTCCCAAGAGCTTTGAGTTCAGTAAAATAGACCCGAATCTGCCTCTTATACTAGAAAAGTGTATACTGTTTTTTCTTGTATTCGCGCCCCATCCTCTCCAAGTTCAGAAAAATAGACCCGACCCTGCCTTTTACAATAAAAATGGGAATGTTGCTGTTGTCTCCTCCCCTCCGTCGACAACTTGCTTTAACTTGTCATACTGTACTTTTGCGATATCACCGCCCCTCCCCCCAAGGATAGAGGCTGGATCCGCCCCTGATTCACATACATAAACACGCCCTCATATAGATACCATATTTTTTACAATAATCTGACAACGCTTAAATTGTTCGATTTTGTCATTTGACTATAGGTTTTATAATGATCCTATATTTTGTCTGCCACTAAATACAGCATATACACAATTTACACGGAGACAACTCATGTTAATCTTTATTCACATACACATACCAGATCGGAGCTCGAACCCAAAAAAAAACAAATAATTCCATTTTATCCATACAAATTTCATTTGCCTTATATCTATAAACAACATACAAAATGTAATAATATTGTAACAAGTAATTTAATTGCAATAGCCTATTGATAGAGTTTCTCTGAATTCAATAAGCAAGAAATAATCGGAAATGCTTCCAGTAATCAAGATAGCGCTGACAGAGCGAAAAAGACAAATCCTTGCCTGCCATGCACATTTGAAATGTGTTTTTTTATTTGGCAGACTTCCGTAAATTCTATATTATTTTTGAAATAAATGAAAATAAGAATTGATTAGAAGTTATTGTTTAATTGTGTAAACATGTGAACTCATGTGTCAATCATCTTGGGTTGAGACTAGTTTACAGAATAGATAGTCCCTTTTGGAAATATGAAATACTGCTAAGAAAATGGTTCGATAAGTTCTCGGCCTGATAAGGAAAACAAAAGATTTTTGAAAATGTTTTTATTTATTTTTCAACATAGTGCCCTTGTACAGGGTGAGTCAACGATTGGATGAAGTAGGTTTGTGCCTTTTCGGTGAAATTAACAAAGAAACTATATTTATTGTTTGATACAGTTTATTTTTACGCAGTTTTTTAAAATATTTAGGACTCTACAGGGTGAGCCGAAAAACTAGGACAGCATAAAGTTGTATTTTTTTAAATAGAACACCCTATATACGAATCGTATTTTCGATTTAGCTTATAATTTTAAATCTTTTTTATTAAGGGTTTACTATAACAAAACTTTATAGTTTCTGAGATAATTAAGTTTAAAGAAAAAAAGTCACATTTTCAAGCATCAATTCAATCCTAAATAACGTTTTCAATTTTGTGACAAATATATTCAAATTTGGAATTTAGCAAGGCCAAGGACAAGTCAACATAATTTTTACCTAATATTTGCAATAAAAGCTACAGGGTGTTGAACACATCGGCTCAAATTTGAACAAGTTTAAATGAATAAATATCTTTTTTTTTAAAAGGTACACCCTGTATATTTTCATGTTATTTAATAGAGTAATAAAAACCCTAAAAGTTTTGTTCAATATATCATATACCTATTTATAATAGTTTTTGAGATATTTCAGTTTTTCTTATTTTCCATACTTTTTTACAGAAATAGTCTTCATTATCATAGTAGCCATGTAAAATAATAAAAAGAAACTACAGAAACAAACAGAATGTGGTTAAATATGATGAAATACATTATTTGTTATATTACAACGGCAATAGTTTAATTAAACATAATGTGAAAAAATTAACACAACAATAACGACAAGGCAAGTACATATTTACTGTTATACTAAATTGAAACAAAAAATTACCTATTAAATACTGAGATTAATTATTTCTTTTTAATATGTGTCCGAATAAACGACCCTCTTGTGCAATGCACAAATTTAGTCTTTTTTGCAGATTTTCTCGGACCCTGGACAAAATTAGTGGCGTTATTGTTCTACAGGTATCCCTAATCCTGTTTCGCATATCTTCCACTGTTGTTGGTGGATTAACATACACCTTATTTTTAATATAACCCCATAGGAAGAAATCTAATGGGGTGATGTCGCAAGACCTTGGTGGCCACTCAATGAAACCCCCACATCCAATCTATATTTGCGGATATCGTTGGTCCAAAAACGCACGAACTTCACGATGGTAATGCGGAGGCGCACCATCGTGCTGGAACCACATACTGTCGAGCTCATCCCTATCAAGACCTTGAAGCAGTTGGAGTAGTTCTTCTTGTAGAAAGTTCAGGTAACTATGGCCATTTAGTGGTTCATTAAAAAAGTGGAGTCCAATAATTCGATTATGATGAATACCACACCAAACATTTAATGACCAGTGGTTTTGATGTTGCACCTCTCTAATCCAAAATGGGTTTTCTGTGGCATAATAATGCATGTTGCGTCTATTTACGGCACCGTTACTTCTAAAAGTAGCTTCATCACTAAACATTACCTTGCATAATAAATTTGGATTTAATTGAATCTCCGCATTTATTGTACGACAAAAGTTTACACGACTTTCAAAATCCTGTCCATGCAATTCTTGGTGTAATTCCATGTGATATGGATGATACCTATATTTCTTGGTAGTACGATTAGCGGTGGATTGTGATGTTTCACATAATGCTGCTAACTGACGGCTACCAATATAAGGATTTTCCTGAACATTTAACAATACTTGTAGTTCTTTTTCTTCATTAGTTACTGGTTTGTTGACCACTTTACGTTTTGGATAATCAACAGTACCAGAAGAATCAAATCTTTGCATTAAGTTTTGAAAAGTATGGGTATTAGGCTGGCGTCGATCAGGATACTTCATTTTGTAAATTCTTTGAGCAAGAAGGCAATTTTTTTGAGCCTCTCCTATTGTATAAATCATATCTATTAACTCATTCTGTGGAAAATTCATTTTACAATATAAGATGAATGTAAAAAAAAAACCAAACTACACTACATAAAAACCAAAAGAAGCGATTGCGGTTATAAATTTGACACACAGAAAAATGTTCTTTTATATTGTTTTTGCCATGGCTACTATGATAATGAAGACTATTTCTGTAAAAAAGTATGGAAAATAAGAAAAACTGAAATATCTCAAAAACTATTATAAATAGGTATAGGATATATTGAACAAAACTTTTAGGGTTTTTATTACTCTATTAAATAACATGAAAATATACAGGGTGTACCATTTAAAAAAAAAAGATATTTATTCATTTAAACTTGCTCAAATTTGAGCCGATGTGTTCAACACCCTGTAGCTTTTATTGCAAATATTAGATAAAAATTATGTTAACTTGTCCTTGACCTTGCTAAATTCCAAATGTGAATATATTTGTCACAAAATTGAAAACGTTATTTAGGATTGAATTGATGCTTGAAAATGTGACTTTTTTTCTTTAAACTTAATTATCTCAGAAACTATGAAGTTTTGTTATAGTAAACCCTTAATAAAAAAGATTTAAAATTATAAGCTAAATCGAAAATACGATTCGTATATAGGGTGTTCTATTTAAAAAAAATACAACTTTATGCTGTCCTAGTTTTTTGGCTCACCCTGTAGAGTCCTAAATATTTTTAAAATCTGAGTAAAAATAAACTGTATCAAACAATAAATATAGTTTCTTTGTTAATTTCACCGAAAAGGCACAAACCTACTTCATCCAATCGTTGACTCACCCTGTACTTTAATACATTTAGATCAACAATGTTCTAACATTTTAATACCAGTAGTATAATGTGATTTGTCCAACTCTGCAAAATAAGCGGTTGTCGCTGCTTTGACCTCGTTATTTGAAGAGAATTTTCGTCCAGCGCGAGCCATTTTTTCAAGTTTGGGAAAAGAAAATAATCGCTGGGAGCCAGATCCGGCGAATATGGCGCATGTGGAAGCACTTCGAAACGTAGGTCATGAAGTTTTGCAGCAACAAGCATAGATTTGTGTGCAGGCGCGTTATCCTGATGAAAGAGAACTTTTTTTTGGCAAGATGTAGACACACATGCTGTAAACGGTCCAGTAGTAAAGCGTAATACTCTCCGGTGATAATCTTGCCTTGTTCTAAATAGTCTATAAGCACCATGCCATGTGAATCCCAAAAAACTGTTGCCATGACTTTTCCTGCAGACAGAACCGTTTTTGCTTTTTTTGGTGCACTTTCACCTGCCGCCACTCACTGTTTAGACTGCTGCTTTGTCTCTGGTGTGTAATGGTAAATCCATGTTTCATCTACAGTTATAAAACGTCGAAGAAACTTAGCAGGATTGGATCTAAATAAGTCTAAACACTCTTGCAAAGTGTTCATTAGAAGGCGTTTTTGGTCGACTGTTAACAAATGCGGCACCCATCGCGCAGAAAGCTTTTTCATGCTAAGAACATCATGTAAAATGTTGTGGATACGATCTATCGAGATGTTTGCTATACCAGCAAGTTCTCGTACTTTCAGTTGGCGGTCATGAAGTATGACCTTGTGAATTTTTGTGACAATTTCGTCAGTTGTAGCGGTTTTGGGTGTCCCGAGCGCTCATCATCTTGAATTGATGTACGACCACGATTAAATTCAGCAGCCCATTTTTTTACTGTCGAAAACGAAGGAGAAGAATCCTTTAAAGTAGAATCTAACCCATTTTTAATGTCCGTAGGAGTTAATCCCTTTAAAAAAAAAGTACTTTATAACCGCTCGAACTTCAATTTTATCCATCTATCACAAAATATCGAATCTTATGTGTTCACTCGATCGCCACAAACAAGCAACTGAAGGCAAACATCTGAAACTTTGCAGGGCGTCTTCTCAAGGTTAATTCTTACAAAATATTATAGTTATTTGATCCTACTAGCGCCTTCTCTGTTTCATGCCGAGAACTTAACGAACCATCCTCGTATATTCTATATTATAAGGAAAAATTAAAAGCCAAATATTTATTTATATCTCGTTGTGTAAAAATTACTTATATTAATTAAAAAAATAGATGTAACATTTATATTATATATATATATATATATATATATATATATATATATATATATATATATATATATATATATATATAGTATAAAAAAGGGAATGCTTTTTGTTATGGATAACCAAAAATTACACTTAATCAATCATAACCAAATTTTAATCCATATTTGTTGACACAACTGGAAAGGTTTTCATCCCGCAAAAAAGATATTGTATCAATGCTTGCTCTCCGATAGGTAGCGAATATGCTGTGGTGCGCTACACTAGTGATCGTAGATCGAAATGACTTTTTTATATCTCTCTTTCCGTTTTAGGCACATTTGAAAAGCCCCTCGTCTGTTTTTGATTTAACTGAAAGTATAAGACTGCGACATACGAACAGACGGACGATCATGAAGAAACTAAATGGATTCATAACTAGCTATGGAACCCTCAAAATGGTCCCCAGCTCTGTAACTAAAAAGTCTTTTTAACTTTTTTCCATCAAAATTACAATTGCCATTATTCAGTTCAATCAATAAAGTCGAACACTTTTTTGACATTTTTTAGAAAGGAAGAAACAAAAATATTTGATCCGTATATGCGAAAGCTCGAAAACAAGATCGCGTCAAACTAGGGATTGTTTGATTTTAGAACAACAGCGCTAAACTGGTTCGGTCTAAACAACCGGTTGTCAAACGTGACAAAACTCCAAATAACCTCTAAAGAAGTGCTTGGCCCGGTTTTCCCTAGGGACTTGTTTTCCCTATGATAAAGGCCTATTAGTTTAAAGGGATAAACCCTCCTTAAGTGTTACGGAAGAGATATGTGACTCGATAAATCTGACAGACAAGACTGTTTAATTTATTTTGGTGAACTGTTCGTTTCAAATAGGCTTAGTTTTTTAGCGGGAAATAATTTATTTCCTCTCATAAATTACAACCAAAGAAATTTGGAATACTGATAGCATAGTAGGTGTATTGCTTTAAACAAAATGCGTGAAAGAAAAAAAAATTAGGAAAAATTTTCTTGTCGATTTTGCCCTTCAGATATTTCTATACTTTCCTTAAATACTTTTCAAACAAAAGACACTGTTAAAATTAATTTAATATAAATAATGAGCTCTAGGTACTATATAACATTAAAATCACTAAATACAAAAAAAAGTCCAAGCGGAATTGAAAACGAGGGACTGAAATAATGAACCGATGGAAGGAAAATTTTCAGGAATTGCTGGGTGTTCATTGAGATAAAAAAAAAGAGACAGCCACACAGTATGACATAATAGAGGAAGGTTATAATGATTATATAACTTTGAAAGAACTGCAAGAAGAACTTGAGAACATTAAGGCGCCGGGAACATGGTAGAATGAAGTATGGAAATACTTTTGCAAATATACAATAGAGTATGGGCCTTAGCGCAGATACCTTAAGAGTTCAAGATAACCTTAATAATACCAATAAACAAAAAGGAGACAGACCGGACTGCAATAACTAGAGGGATAATTTTATAGAGCAGGACAATAAATATCTATGAGGAAATTATCCATTAAAAAATTAAACCAATAGTTGGGAATACATTGGAAATATAACGAATCAAATATTTATCAGTGCAATACAGCAAATAGAAAAGGAGTACACAGCCTAATAAAATATATATATATATATATATATATATATATATATATATATATATATATATATATATATATATATATATATATATATATATATATATATTTATTTATTTATGCGGCTTTCACGGATTCCTTCGTGTGAGGTGTGAGATACAATAGCAGTGGATATATCCACATTATGCCGTTATAGTGCTGAAATCACATTCAGCAAACGTATACATATATATATATATATATATATATATATATATATATATATATATATATATATATATATATATATATATATATATATATATATATATATATATATATATATATATATATATTGCCAGTGTTTGGGTTATGATCCGTTTCTTTACTACCTACTACTGGTCGGTGTTTCATATAAGCACGTTCTTCCAAATATTAGGCAATCGCGGACTGTCATCTTTGCTATTTAAGTTGTTAGGTCTCTTTGCAATTTCGATGGCTTCCCTTGTAACTCTTATGGACAGGTTTTCACAGCTCGATAGCATTTTTGTCTCTGAAAAATTTATCTTGGGTCTTGTGTTTAACAAGTGATGGGCCAATGCAGAAGACAGGAAGGAGGGTTAAAACCAATATTATTTTCAATTTTTGTGATGAAGTACCTAAAATAAGATTTGCTGAGGATGTAGTAGTTATAGCAGAAAAATAGAAGAATCTACAAACACATTTGTAAATATATTGCAAGAATACGATATGAAACTAAACAAAAATGAGGTCAAAATAATGACAATATGAGATAAATAACGTATTGACGGGATAAAATTGGATCAAGTGAAGATCTTTAAATATTTAGAGCCAGAAATCTAAGAGACTACAAACAGGAAAGGGAAATTGACAGCATAATAGGGAAAATAATGTAGAAACACCATAAAGAGAAAAAATACGGGGACAAATTATAATAAATTTTAAATGAGGTAGAATTATTTTTGGCTTACTTAATCAGGTCACTCCGTTTTAATAGGAATAGCATTCTCGCACAATATGATTCAAACTTTATTATTTTAAGATTTTTTTTAGAAAATTTTCAGAAACATATTAAGAAACCACTATATGGTACAAACATCAGTGTATACACCATACATGACTACTTCCCCCCCCCCCTCTAATCTATCAAATGCCAATGGGTATGGTTTTTATGACAGTTTTTATTTTTTTTTATTATTTTTATTTAATTCATTTATTTTTAATTATAATTTAATAGTCTTTTAATTGAAAAATAATTATGATTAAGTAATCAGTTTATTAAATTCTCGTAGATTTTGCTGAGGTTTTTCATTTCAGATTAGTTCAGATTAGCGCCCTTTTTTATTGATTAAATTACGTTTGTAATATTTTTGTTCCTGAAAAATTAAATGAATGTAAGTTTTCACTTTCATGATTACTCAGTTATTTTCTTGTCATATCTTTATGTGGAATGTGAAAATTACGTGTGTTTTTCGGTGTTTTGCCTTTAAAAGAGCTAAATTTGCTATTATTTAATTATTGTATTCTTGAGTTAAAAAGAACAATAATATATATATATATATATATATATATATATATATATATATATATATATATATATATATATACAGTGCCTTCATTTCAAAACGAACCATCCTTAATAACTTTGTTAAATAGAAAAATTTAAAAAAAAAGAAAAAACACGTCAATTTAGATATACAGGGGGAAGTTTAATTTTGCATTTGTTAAAAGTCTGTCAATCACCTCCTCACCTCCAGCTAACCTCACTTTGATATGTCAAATGGGAACCCCCACCTTGTGACACATCATTGTAAGCAGCATAAAATTGTCTATCCAACCGTATAAAAAAAATTAAATCGGTTAACATACAAGCGAACAGTGTGCAAAAATGTCTTGTAATAATGCATAATATATCGGCCTCGAACTTTAGTATGTCAAATGATTACCCTATAGTGTGATACATCATTTTAAAGGGCATACTATCTCCTATTTAGCCAATAAAAAAAAACAAAATCTGTTGATGTACAAGCGAATAGTAAGAAAAGATGTGTGGTAATAATAGACACCTTATCACATTAAACTTTATTATGTCAAATGGCTACTTCATAGAGTAAAATATTATTTTAAATTTAAAATAAATATTTTTTTAAAATAATAAACAGTTAAAATATTTGCGAGAAAAAAACTAAGCCTGTTTTAAAATTCATCGCAAAATTCATTGCAGTCTAATCAATCTAGTGTATTTATTTCAATGATATTTTTTGCGGTACCTGATAGGTACAAAAAATCACTGCAATAAATAAAATTTTTAAGATCTTTAAACACCAGTTGTTTATTATTGTTAAAATTGTCATTGTGACGCCTAGTTGAAACGTGAATATAAATGGTGTATACGCTAGCCGAAAGAATAGAAATAATTTTTCTCTATGGAGCTGAAGATCGGTGCGCTCGTAGAACCGCCAGAGCATTTAACGAGAGGCATCAAGACAAAAACGTGGGCCATAAATATGTACTCGAATTGGTACGAAAGTTTGAAGAAATGGGATCCGTTTGTAATAAAAAATGTATTGAGAAAAGGGTTGTAGATGAAGCATGCCAAATCGAGGTACTAGGACAGTTTGCAATAGATTCAACTTTATCCATCTCAAAGGTCGCAGATTTAACCAACATTTCTGCTGGCTCTGTGCATAAAGTTTTAAAACAAAATAAGTTTTTTCCCTACAAAATTCAAATTCTTCAAGAACTCGGAGAAGACGATTTTGATAGGAGAATTCAATTTTGCGAATTAATGTGCCAACGAATTGACGAGGACCCCCATTTACCTAAGAATATCTGCTTTAGTGATGAATCAACTTTTTTTCTAAATGGACTGGTTAACAGACATAACTGCAGATACTGGGATAATGAAAATCCGCACCTTTTCCGAGAAGGGCATACTCAATATCCCGAAAAAATTAACGTGTGGGCAGGAATTTATGGCAATGAAATCATCCGGCCATTTTTTTTGGAAGATAATTTAACTGGGCAAATTTATTTAAACCTTTTAGAAAACACAATATACCCTGCCATTGTGCAATCTTTAGAAAATCAAGTGGATGAAAATGCTGTTATGGTACTAAATGAAAATAATTTGCATTTCCAGCAAGATGGAGCTCCCCCGCACTACGCTTTGGCAATTCGAGAGTGGCTTGATGAACATTTTCCAGGGACGTGGATTGGCAGACGTGGTGCAATTGAATGGCCAGCACGGTCTCCAGACCTAACCCCTCTAGACTTTTTTCTTTGGGGGTATTTAAAAAGCAAGGTTTATAAAACCCCACCTGAAAAAATTGACGATTTAAAAGATCGAATTGTTCGGGAATGTAGAGGAATTAGCAGAGAAACCCTTGCCAATGTTCGTGGGGAATTTCAAAATAGGCTTTTTTATTGTCTCGCTAATAACGGCGCACATTTTGAACATTTAATAAAATAATTTTCTTCAACTGAATAAAACTGAATAAACTGCTTATATTTAACACACATTTTTGCATCCTAATTGCCTATAACGTCTATTAACTTAATTTTTTTTGACATCGTTGGATAGCAGATCGTACGTCCTTTAAAATGATGTATCACACTATAGGGTAATCATTTGACATACCAAAGTTCGAGGCCGATATATTATGCATTATTACAAGACATTTATGCACACTGTTCGCTTGTACGTCAACCGATTTAATTTTTTTTATACGGTTGGATAGACAATTTTATGCTGCTTACAATGATGTGTCACAAGGTGGGGGTTCCCATTTGACATATCAAAGTAAGGTTAGCTGGAGGTGAGGAGGTGATTGACAGACTTTTAACAAATGCAAAATTAAACTTCCCCCTGTATATCTAAATTGACGTGTTTTTTCTTTTTTTTAAATTTTTCTATTTAAGAAAGTTATTAAGGATGGTTCGTTTTGAAATGAAGGCACTGTATATATATATATATATATATATATATATATATATATATATATATATATATATATATATATTTAGTCTTTCCTTTTTTGTATTCTTGAGGTTAGGTTCATAAAGAGATGTTAAAAAACCAACGTGTTTGACGTTTCGCCTTTAGTTCAAGGCATTTTCAAGAAAAGTTTTTTTATTGTTCTCCTAAATTTAATTATAATAGCATTTTCCTTTGTCAAACAACCTAAAAGTTAAAATCTCATAATGTATGGTTAAAATTTTATATAAAAATTAAAAGACAATTCCAAGAAATTATTTTAAAGACCTATTTCGCGATTAAAAATTAACATAATTTTAAAAATATTCAATATTTACAAAAATATACAGGTAGGCCCCTTCAACTTGTCACTTTTATTTTAATACTGAATTGTCAGCTGTACCGAGTGTGGTATTGGAAAAACTATTCTTTTTTTTTATTAAATTATTTTTAAATAATTACTGATGAGTCTTTGATTTTTTATAACAGTTATAAAAAATCAAAGAAAAGAAAAAAAGATTATAATTACACCTTCTGTAACTTAAAAACCATCAAAAAATATTAAAAGAATTCCCAATTTTAAGCGTTTAACTAATTTTGCAACTGAAAACTTTCATATGCTTTCAGTCCTTTCTGCAAGATAGCAACAAACTTTTAACAAGTAAACTTTGTCTGAGAAACAATGAAACTTGAAAATTCCTCCAGGGAATGTAAACATTTTTAAAGGAAGACGCGATCCAGACTCACTGTTGAAAATATATTTCGTCAAATTGCAACTTCTAGGTAGACAAACAGAAAGTAATAAGTTTTTTTTTAATAGAAAAGAATTTAGAGCATTTTGTCGAATGATTTTAAAGCAATAACAGAATTATGTATGAATTACAACCAACATTACTTTATGTCAATTTTATTAATAAAAAGAACAATACGTTAGTTATCAGCGTTCTAATTGACGAAAAATAGTGCCAATTATGTATAATTGATTAGTAACTCCATCATTTATTTATCATTGGCAGAAATAGCATATATTTTGTAAATGCTATAAATAATTCTGACAGAATTGTCAGGAAAAAACTACCAGGATAGATTAAGTATAAGTAAAGTTTTAGGTTCTTGTTTGTTTACAGATCAAATAATACATTCCCCATACCTAAAGTAAATAATTTTTAAGATATTAATTGATCATATTTGACAGATATAATACACGAAATGCCTGGTAAATATTGCATTTAAATGCACTGTGTTAAAGTATGAAAGTATGCTGCTGTTATCAACGACAGCTATTTCCAATAATCATAATAAATGAACTGATAGAAAAGTATACTGTTAAATACAAAATAGTAATGTCGGCCAATACCAAGCAGTGTGCAATTTATCAAAATGATCTTTGGAAATCTGTACCTCGAATTACTGCTGAAATTAAAGAAATTGTCGTAAGACTAAGGCTGTTTCACAAAAGATTGGTAGACGCAAAACTGTTTAGTAAGAGTTCTGAAAAAAAAATCCCTCATTTCGGAAAGAAATGAAGTCGCATGCCTGACATTTAGACGTTGATATTTAAATTAAACAAAATGCATATTAGGCGAAGAAAACATATCAGGCGATAAAAGATTTTAAATGTTGATGTGACAATGACCACGTAGCTATAAAACAATAGACGTACAATTTAATAAACTACACAAAACACGACAATCTCTCAATATCATATCAAAATTTAATTATTCCAATTAGGAAGGCAACAAAATTCCTTAGCTGTGAGGCGTATTAAATACGCTGTGTGAAAATCGTGCTCGAACATATATTTCCTTTCATATATTAAGGGGATGTTTTGGATTATCACATCTTCTGAATATATACTATGGATTAGCATACCCATTTCTTGGAGTCCATATAGCTATCTGGAGCCATAGTGTCGATACTCAACAAGGGTATATACTATTCAAAAAAGTTACTTCACTTAATTTTCTGTTTGGGATATAACTAAAGTTGTAGAGATGTCTTTATAGAAAATAATATCCTAACCCTTCCAAGAGTGTATTTGTATCAACCACTGAAAATTATTTTTCAGAAACAAGATAGTTTGCCCAAATTTATAGTACACACGAGCATGCAATAAAGCCCTTAAAAGTTCTAATTTACCAAAATTTAACTACAGAGTATACAAGCAAACTCCTTATTACACAGAATATGATTTATTTAAAATTATATCACCTACCATCGAAAAAAATGCACAAATACAGTGTGTCCCACGACGAACAGCCGCGACCGATTTCTCGGGAAATTTTTAAAAGTTGACAGTTTACTAAAGGGGTGTGGACAATTCGGCTAAAATATTTAAAAAGAAACAGCCTATATGTTATTTCATTTTTAGATTATACGCAAAATTATAGACATATTTCATGTAAAGGGTGTTTTTTATAGAGGTATAGAACTTCAAGTTGGCAACACATTTTTAACTGGGGTCCATTTTGTCAGCTGTCAAGTGATTTATGTTTAGTTTGGTTTGGCATTTCAACATGAATAGACTGACGCCTGAACAACGCTTCTAAATTGCGCAAATTTATTTTGAAAATCATGGTTCTGTTCGAAATACGTATCGCGCACTACGTCCATTTTACGATCAACATAATCGTCCATCAGAGCAATTAATTCGATTAATTATGGAACGTTATCGCACCACGATTACTCTAAATGATAATACGCATCCACAGAGACATCGTACAGTGCGTACAGAAGAAGTCATTGCTGCTGTAGAGCGTAGCGTAGAGGAAGACCCGAATCAGTCTATCCGCCATCGTGCACAGGAATTGGATATGTGTCCATTCACTTTATCGAAGATTTTGCGGAAAGATCTTGGTTTGCGTGCTTACAAAATCTAACTCGTGCAAGAATTGAAGCCACACGATCACCTAGCAAGGCGTAGATTCGGTGAATGGGCCCAAAACAAGATTGCCGTTGATCCCGATTTTCATAAGCGAATTTTGTTTAGCGATGAAGCTCACTTTTGTTTGAATGGATCGTCAATAAACAAAACTGCCGTATTTGGAGTGATGTTAATCCTCAAGTGTATGTTGAGACACCGTTACATCCAGAAAAACTCACTGTTTAGTGTGCTTTATGGGCTGGTGGAATCATTGGTCTGTACTTCTTTAAAAACGATGCTGGTCAGAACGTTACAGTCAATGGTGACCGCTATAGAGCCATGATTACTGACTTTTTCGTTCATCAATTGAACAACCATGATGTGCAGGAGCTATGGTTTCAACAAGACGGCACAACATGTCACACAGCTCGTGCCATAATTGATTTATTGAAGGAAACGTTTAGTAACCGCATAGTTTCACGTTTCGGACCCGTGAATTTGCCTCCAAGATCGTGCGACTTAACGCCGCTAGACTATTTTCTGTGCGGATATGTGAAGTCGCTAGTCTACGCCGATAAGCCCGAAACGATTGATCACTTGGAGGACAACATTCGCCGCGTTATTGCCGATATACGGCCACAAATGTTGGAAAAAGTCATCGAAAATTGGACCTCCAGATTAGACTACGTCAGAGCCAGCCATGGCGGTCATATGCCAGAAGTCATATTTAAATTATAATGCCAGAAGGTTATCTTTCGAATAAAATAAATTTCATGTCACTTTAAAAAATTCATCTTTGTTTTATTCCATTTAAAAGTTCTATACCTCTATAAAAAAACATCCTTTATAATATCATATTCCTGTCTGTTTTTGACTTATTTCAAATTTCTTACAGTTTTGTTATTTTACAATAAAAATTATAAATATTTATACCAATAACACCTACAATAAAGATAATACTCACCATAAACTAATTCCTTATTTTCATCAAATAGTCTCTTTAATAAATAATATATTAAAAGCTAAAAGTTTATTCATCTATCACATCAAAAACTGGAATTGTAAAAAAAATGTATCTACAAATGTATTAAACATTCTACTTTTGCTACTTTCATCAAGGGTGTAGTTAATCTTTTTATTTTATTTTGTTTTTGCCGCTCTGGAGATTTCTAGAAGCATCACTAGTCCAAGCCCTTGTTGTGAAAAATGGCATAAGCTTAGAAAGCAATATTTTGGCTCATTTTTTTAAGAATGCAGAAATAACTACGTTTATCCCAATAAACAGCTAAAACCATATTATGTATTAAGACACCATTTACCAGATTTTGGGTATAAAGTAAGTTATAACTGTATTCCTTTACTTTAATTAAAATGTAGTGAAAGTTATCACCCCTAAGAGGACACATCATCTTTGTGACTTCTGATACTTATTACATTTACGCTGTAGCTATTAGAACTATATAATAAACTGTGTTATGACCGAATTTATCGTATACTTTCATTTTTCCGCTGTGATTCGGAACTAAAAACAATTTTTCAAGGTCTATTTTCCGAGAAATCAATGGCGTCAGTTCGTCGTGGAAGACACTATATATATATATATATATATATATATATATATATATATATATATATATATATATATATATACATATATATATATATATATATATATATATATATATATATATATATATATGTATATATATATATATATATATATATATATATATATATATATATATATATATATGTATAAATTTTTTTAGCTTCCTCCACAAAATTTTCTGGATCCGCCTTTATCAATTTTCATATCACCAAACAATTAAATAAATGTCTCAGATACAATTTGAAACATATATAACGATATTACTCCCTTTTAAAATAGAGTTAAAATTTACAACAGCATTATTACCAACGTAAGTCTAAACTAACTACTGTTAAAATAAAAACATTGAACCTGTTCACTTACACACTTTTAATTAAATTATTTACATCAGTTTCCGCATTAACTTTTCTGATACTTTTCCACAATCAACCCGTAGGTTTGTTAATTTATTTATAATCTATTTTTCGCAAACTTCCCTCGCCTAGTAGAAATCAGGTTAGAAAACAATTCAAAGTTTCCTAATTAAAATCGTCTATAGGTGGCGTTACCTGACACATCTGTCTGCATGCTCTAAATTACCCTGCTGCTCGTTTCATACAGCTTCGATCTGAAGTTTTATTAAATTAGGTGTACTGTTTTGTAATGCTGTTTTACAGTTTAATTTTATGTAATAATAGCAACATACTTGTTTATAGCAACAACACATAAAGCAGCGTAACAGACATAAAAATGCAAATATGTCGTGTATAATATTATAGAACGTTACTCGTGTTATGAGACAAATTCTAGAATATTACTTCGACGTCTTGTATTGTACACTATCACTAGAGTAGAAACATAACTCTCTACATATATATATCATTTTTCTTTATTTTATCTTTTCTTGGGTTTAGGTTCTATATTTAATAAAAACGCAAAACAATTAACGTTTGGCCCTTTATTCAAGGCATTTTCAAAATTTTTTCCTCCTTGACATTTTGCTGCTCTGTTACTAAAAAAAAAAGATTTAGTAACATATATATATATATATATATATATATATATATATATATATATATATATATATATATATATATATATATATATATATATATATATAAATTATATATATAAATATACATAAATAGATAAGTTTTTGTTCGTATAATTTAAAATAAAATAGAATCAAATATTGGCGAAGCGGACGTGAAAATTTGTCAATCTACATAATTCTCGTGTTAAAAAGTGCGGACCACTCCAAAATATGGAAAAACTCGGGTCCGACAGATGGCGACAGCGCTGTTTCGTCCTAATATGGGACTCGTCAAGCCACCGCATTCGGTACAAACCATCATCTCGCCTTTGCATCCTATAAAGCTGAGTTTAAAATCAAATAACAGCAAACAAGACGACAAAGGCGACATCTCGATGGTCCACTTGATAACACAAGAACCACACAGATTAAACAAAGTTTGTAAAAAAACGCCATATGGTGGCGCGACGGTGAATTAAAACAGAAATATGTAAAATCGAGTACACGAAACGCGCTGCCCAACGGATAGGGGTCGCATTTTTCGGTACTGGCAAGCAAGTCTACCGCTCATTTCAGCAGCCAAAGCCACGTGTCGCACCAAACGATCCCACCATGAGAGCAACGTTTAGCGTGTTTCAAAGCCAAACAAGTAAATAAATAAATAGATAAGTTTTTGTCCGTATAATTTAAAATAAAATAGAATCAAATATTGGCGAAGCGGACGTGAAAATTTGTCAATCTACATAATTCTCGTGTTAAAAAGTGCGGAGCACTCCAAAATATGGAAAAACTCCGGGTCCGACAGATGGCGACAGCGCTGTTTCGTCCTAATATAGAACTCGTCAGGCCACCGCATTCGGTACAAACCATCATCTTAAGAGTCCCATATTAGGACGAAACAGCGCTGTCGCCATCTGTCGGAAACGGAGTTTTTCCATATTTTGGAGTGCTCCGCACTTTTTAACACAAGAATTATGTAGATTGACAAATTTTCACGTCCGCGTCGCCAGTATCTGATTCTATTTTATTATATATATATATATATATATATATATATATATATATATATATATATATATATATATATATATATATATATATACATCAGCTAAAGTTAAAACCTTCATTGCGGAGATAAAACAAAAGTTACATTTAATTCGGAGAATTTGTACTTGAAGTAACCAAAAAAAAAACAGCAGAGTATTCCAGCCCGTTTATATATAAGTAACTAGCAGGTACTCGTCGCGGCTTCGCCCATATTCAAAACCCCTGGAGATTTTAAAAAAGAAGGCTAATAAAATTTTATTCATTCCCATTCTTATATGTCTTTTCGTGCATCTATTCCAGTGAAATACCCTTATTTTACTAGCTTCAGTGCAAATAAATCAGGGATAGTTAATTACAGGATGCAATTTATCAGTAAGGCAATAAAATTCAAATAACTTTTTAGAAAACAGAAAAAAATTTCACAGAACATTAATTTAGGGAAATAATGAATCTTACCAGAATACCACATGTTTTAATTTTAGCCTTTCAAGTTGAAGCTCCACTTGCATTTCTCCAATCACATCAGCTGCTTCTCCTGTTGCAATCCTTAATGCTATTTTCTGGGCAATGGTAGGATTTTAAATTTACCAACAAGGAGATAGTGCAGCACCAGTATCAACAGTTATAGTAATAGTATAGAATTGACTTCCCTTTAAGTTGAAGAAATTGCGTAACATCATTGTCTTCAAGTTGGTCTTTTCCGATCTGAGCTGTACTCCACAAATCCTCTTCCATTCGATTTTCCTATAGAGTTTGCATTCTTGCTTATATGGTCTGCGTTGTTATGTATTCTTCCTGGTCTATATTTGATGTTAAAATTGTACTCTTTCAGTTTTTCCTAGTTCTCTTCTTTGTGGTTTCTGGATAGTAACAGTTAGTCCACATCTGTAGCACTTTATCTGGTTTCCTAATTACACCTTACAGTCCCTTCTCATATGTTAAATTTGTCCACACCTGTAATACTCGATCTGGCTTTTAATACAACGTAAAGTATCACTTATTCTACGTTTGATTTTAGAATTGTACTGTTGTTGTTTTTCCTGGTTTTCTTTTGCCGTCCTTGTACGACGAGATCTTGTATCCATTTACAAAATTTATCTTCATCTTCAATGTAACGTTCTTTTTGCTGTTTCTCAATTTGGCGACATTTGTCTTCTTTTTGGCGATGTTTTCCTTCTTTTTTTCCCCTTCAGACGACGTTGTTCTTCTTCTTTTTGACAACGTTCTTACTCTTCTTGTTTTACTTTCAGAGGACATTGTTTTTCTTTCAGGCGACGATCTTCGTCTTCTTTCAAACGAGGTTTCTCTTCTTTTTGGTGACGTTGTTCTTCTTCTTGTTTGTCTTTAAGGTGACGTTCTATATGTGTTCCATAAAATCAGCCAATGTTTAATTTACTTGCTCCATTTCGACTGTTTGCTGTCTAGTATTTAACACATAATTTTCTAGAATGTTGTTGAAAACTACACTTCTTTCTAGTTGTTATATCCGGCCATGAAGTCAGTTTTTCGCAATCTGTTCTAGTCTCCAAATAGAATGTTCTAGAACCTTGTCGAAAATTCGGGTCTAAGTCTCTTTCTTAATAACAAATTTCATAGTGAAGTCAGTTTTTTGCTATCTCTTTCAGTTTTCAGATGGAATATTTTAAAACTATGTCGAAAATTCGATACTAAGCTTCTTTATTGATAGCAAATTCAATGATGAAGTCTAGTTTTCAAATAGAATTTTCTAGAACTTTGACAAAAATTCGGTTCTTTATTGATGATAAATTCTCTTTTCGTTTACAACTAGAATGTTCTAAAACTTTGCTGAAAATTAATCTTCTCACAGTGAAATCCGTTTTTTTCTTCTTTCTTCTAATTTACAATAGAATTTTCTAGAAACCCTGTGATAATTCTTAGTTCTGACACCATTTGTTACGATTTTCTCTTTCTTATAATCGCTCACTGGGTTTGAATAATACACAACACTTTTCACTACTAAATAACAACTCTTTAATATCTATAACATACAAACGAAACTCTACATATATCCTATCTCTCTCTCTCTCTCTCTCTCTCTATATATATATATATATATATATATATATATATATATATATATATATACATATGTAATCGAAGGTTTTCGGGCATCCCGTGTATGTGCTGAGTATTTATTTTCTATTACAGAAAGAGCCTCTTTAACTGGTATTTGTGTGAAAAGTGATGTTACGTCAAAACAACTTCTTCTGCTCTTGCCCATCACTGGTTAAACACAGGACATAAGATAAATTTCTCGGGAACAAAAATCCTATCGAGATGTGAAAACCTGTCCACAAGAGTTATAAGGGAAGCTATTGAAATTGCAAAGAGGCCCAACAACTTAAATAGCAGATATGATGGCCAACGTGAGCCTAATACTTGGAAAAATCTGCTTACAAAACATCAACCAGTACCACTTAGTAACGAAACAGATTACAACTCGCCCAAACACTGGCAACAGGGCCGATGACGCGGAGCAGTTCTCGCAACCTGATAGGCCAGAACCATTCGGAAAACGAACGCGTCCGACGCGCACACGGTACCGACAGCACCGGAGTCGCAGGCGTCAGTTCGCTCGTAGACGCCATACAGTGAGCTTTGAAAATGGTGAATGAGATTTCACCGAAACGTCAGCTGCTTTACAGTCCTGAGAGGGACTCAGCACATACACGGGATACCCAAAAACCTTCGATTACACATCATACCCGTGAAAATATCCGACATAACATATATATATATATATATATATATATATATATATATATATATACTAAATTATATGAGAATAGAAATCTAGAAATTACAAGAAACAATGATGACTCATCGATATAATATTTCTTTAATGACGCATCAAAATTTTCCTAGTCCTTCGTTACAATATCTTCTAAATACACTGTTTGTTATAGAGTAGAGGGCTCTTCGTTTTGTCTATGGGGCTGCACCAAGAGACTCGTGCAAACTGTCGTGCTTGAGCTAAAAAATAATAACTCATAGACCTTTATTTATTTTGGAGACTGTTTGGTGTAAAAATAAGCATTCACTTAAATCATTGGGTAACCAACACACGACCAGCCAGTATCATAACTTACCACTACAAATATCAACAACCAGTGTCAAATATTTCGCCATTCACCAGTGTTAATAAAAAAGTAAGGGTGTGCACGAGCATTTTGAAATACTATAAAAAGGATATTCTCTGGAAAAACTTAAAATTTCCTCGATGACAATCTCTGACTCAGACTAACGTGTTTTTGTTTAATTTTCCTCAACTAATATTTTGTCTTGCATCTACTTTTTTTTTATTTTATGAATTTTGATTTATCTATTTTACACTTGTATGAATTGTGCTTTGTCAACAACAAATGTTTTTTTTTGCTAATAAAACTTATTTTGAATTTAATTTTGAATGTGAAATATACAAGTTTGTTCAAAAACTACAGTCTGAAATATAAATTCCTGGACACCCTTTTGGGCCTTAGACCTTAGGACAAAAAATTATATAACACACCGGGGTTTTTTGAAGTTTTCTATAAGATAGTTTCACATATACTTACCGATACCCCATACATTTTTGTGGAGTATATTTTTTCCATAAATTAGGCAGATTTCTTTAGACTTAAGATCTCATTTACGAGAAAGTGTTCACGCAATTGTCTCACTGAATTACTCAAATTTAAACAGCAAAACATCAGAAATACCTCTAGTAAATCAAGTATTTAGTTAAGCCAACACAAAGGTATGTTACAAATGAGCTTTCCCAGTTACTGAATGAGTTTTTCTCACTCCAAAGTTGTCCTTCGTCAACTTGATGCTTTAGGGCGAGAGCGTAATCCAATGTCTTTTGAAAGGCGAATAACGATTCGGTTCGTTGATGTTGTGCGTTCGCTAAAGACCTTTTTTGTTTATTAGTTCAAATTAAACTTTAGAGATAAGTTTCTCGTATAAAAACATTTTAAGATCTCGGGGTTGAAATTTGGGACAGTAATTTAGATTTAAATTCGAATGATACAGGTGTCGAGTTTCGACATTAAATATTCCTTTTTGTTTGCAAGTAAAATTATGTTAATAAGCTGAAGTTTTAAAATCTTTTTTACGTGAAATTTTTACAAAAATTTGTATCGAATTTGGTAAATATTATCTGATAACTTCCTTAACAATATCGTTTCAAAGCGTTTTTTAATAATAATAATAATAACACATAAGCCTATTCTTGAGAACAACCAGTTCAAGTTATATTGGGACCGAACGGTTCTGACGGATCAAACAGTGGCTCATAATAGACAGACATTGTACTAATAGACAAAATTTCTAGGCGAACTACACTAATCGACATCGCTGTGCCTAACAACAACAACCTAAGGCCAAAATACAACGAGAAGATTGCCAAATACAGAGATCTGGAGATTCAAATCCGAAGACAATGGGCAATGAACAGCGTCCAAACGATTCCCATAATACTGTCAACAACTGGAGTGATACCGAAGAACCTCCTGCAGAACATCAAGGGACTGGGCCTTAGTGAGCATCTTTATAAGCTGATGCAGAAAGCAGTTCTCCTAGCAACCACGCGAACCGTCCGAAAATTCATGGGAAATGCAGCAGACAACGTCACCTAGGACCCGATAACATGGAAAGGGTTCCCACAGAGCTTCATACTTTTGGTGTCTTTGTATGCCTGGTATGAGTGAATAATCCCTGGAGGGAGTGCGATGCCGTTTGGCTTATAAATATAATATAATATAATAATATCCTTTATTTGCCAACAAAATTATGATCACATAACAAAGCAACGTCAGAGAAAGAAATGTTTAACATTAAGAATTGTAAATATATCGATCTAACTACAGTTAATATAAAAACTAATCGACATTTCGATAGGAACTTTACACAAAGGAAAACAAAAGGAGAAAAAGACAGATACAAGATAATTTAAAAAAGTAGTAATAAGAAAGTCAGTTTAAACTGAACAAAGTTTTACAGTTTACAAAATAAGATATTCCAATTTAAAAAAAAATTAAATTTTTACACACAAAACAAATGCATGAGGAAAACCCACTAAACAAAATATATTAAATTAAAAATATTGACATTACAAAAACTATTCATTAAAATTGAAAAAGTAAAAGCACCTATCAGAAAGCCATTCATTTACGCGTCTCTTAAAGCAATTAATCGACTCGGTAAGCCAGATTTCTCTTGGTAACATCCTTACGGCTTTAATCGCCATATAGTATGGTCCTCTCTCATAGAAGGTGGAGTTATGTAAAGGTACCCTTAGGTCATTCGCCCCTCTGGTATTCATAACCATATTTCCCCCATAAAGCTGTCTATTTAGTGGAAATAATTCCGTATTCCTTCTGACAAGCATGACTAAAGATCTAAAGTATAATGAGGGAACAGTAAGCAACTTAAACTGAGTAAAAAATGGTCGACATGAAGTTCTTGGATGTAGGTGGAAGATGCATCTTATTATGCGTTTTTGAATTTTAAATATATTAATAGCCTTTCTTGTTGATCCCCAAAAGGAAATACCATAAGAGACAAGAGATTGTATTTGCCCAAGGTAAAAAAGCCTAACAGTCTCTACAGTGATGACGTCACAAAGCCTTCGGACTACACCACACAAACTGCCAAGCCTAACCCCAAGAGCTGAGATATGATGTTCCCAGTTTAAAGAGGGGTCCAAATGAACACTCAAGAACTTAACGTGTTCCAAAGTAGGTATCGATCTACCCCCAAGCCACACAAGCAGTGACTCAGACCTTGTTGCATCCTTTGAAAAAAGAATGAGGCCGGTTTTATCTACGTTTAGAGTGAGGCCGTTATCAGAACACCACTGCAGCATTTTCAATGCAGAGTTTGTGCACTTTTGAGACAATCCTGTCATAGAAGTGTCCACCAGAATCACTGATGTGTCATCAGCAAACTGGCAAACGCTTTCCGCGGCCAATCGATCCCCCAGATTGTTTACGTATATTAAGAATAATATGGGTCCCAAAATGGAGCCCTGAGGTACCCCCTGCAACAATTTAGTTCTATCTGAAAAGTAATAATGATTATTTTTAGCAAAACAGACTGTTTGTTGTCTATCCGATAAGTAGGATTGCAGCAAACTGGCAACAACACCTCTGACCCCATACGCACCAAGCTTTGTCAAAAGCAAGTTATGATCCACAGTGTCAAAGGCCTTAGACAAATCAAAATATAGGCCTGCCACTTTATCATTTGTGTCAGTTCTTTCATTTATATAGGAAATTGTATTAAATATTGCCATTTCAGTAGATTTGTTAGGTCTAAAGCCGAACTGATTTTTACACATAATATTGAGTCTATTTAGATGTATTCTATTAATATTCTAATATATATAACTTTTTGAAAGACCTTTGATACTGCTGGAAGCAGGGAGATTGGTCTGTAATTTTTGATGCACTGGCGATCCCCTTTTATAAATATAGGAATCACTTTGGCTGTCTTGAGATTAGTAGGAAAGATGCATGCACCTAGGACTAACCTGTATAAAACCTATATAAAAATTCCCCGTTAATAAGTTTATGTTCATATTTTAATAAGTACTGTGGTGCCATTGACAATTTTAACCTAAGTTGTACCAGGTTTACAAGGCAAGTGAGAGATGAATTATGTAGGCAATTGTAGTGCCTTTTATTTAGGCTCTAACTTAGATTGTAGTCTTGTTATTTTAACTTTAGTTGTATCTGTAATTGGCTTTGTAAAGTTGTTGATACAATAAATAAATAAATAAATAAATTAGTTGAGAGGGAAGTACCAAAGGCATGATTTTAATATCTAAATTATCTTGCAAAAATGCCATCTTCAGGGTAAGATTGTTAAAATTAGCCTCTTTCATAAATCCTTGACGAGAAATCTAACAAAAACATTCTCACTAAGATTCGCAAAAAATAAACATAGCAATTTACTTTCAGGGACAGGCAAAGTTTCATGAAAATACACCAGAAAAACCTTTGATTAGTTTAAATTAAATAAAGATTAACGTCGCGGCACTTTTGCAGTTTTATCGTTCCCTAATGTTTACCTTGCGGCCATGTTATTTGCCGGTAAGAGCCAATTTAATATTGTGTGTTGGTTTTCCAAGTAGCCTGTTTGTGTTTTTCCTTACGTTTAAATCCGTTTAAATTGGCGAAGAAATGTTTAGTTTTGTTTTGCAGAGGGATTTAATTGTTATTTATTTAATTCGTTTTGTTATAATAGTGGATTTAAAGTTGAGAGAGTACACGAACCGTATTTTAGTACTAATGGTGTATATGGTTTTCCTTGAACTGAAAAAGGAGTTTATAGGAAAGAAGATACTAAGGAAATTATACTAAAAATATCCAAAAATATAGATTAATTGCAAATAGGATTTTTCCTTCTGGATAACTGTTTTTTTTTAATAATTAAGGGCAAAATAACAGGTTTATTTATTTAATTCGAAAACTATTATTTCTACTGTACCATCACCAAGATGTAAAGCAATAAAAAAAAACTTTGAATTGCTTCTTTATTTGACAAAATCAGTCCAGTGATTATCAAGATATTTGCAAAAAAAAGTATATTAAAAAGTTACGTTTTTAGTAATTGTTAATAGCTTTGACAAAAATTGTTAAAATTATTAATAAACTATGGATAATTAGCCTATTTATTTTCATTAGAGCTAATGTCTTTCGTCACTCATGCTCTTTTTTGTGCTGGTAGAAACTGCTCAGCCATTCACATTTTATAGTTTTGTTTTAATTATAATAATAGTCGTATGTAAGAGGTCAGACCTCATTTTAATGGATAAAACATCCAAACGAGCAATACTAATTGAAGTTGCCATCCCTAACAACAAGAATCTAAGGGACAAGCATGAAAAGATCACCTGGAGGTACAAATACGCAGACAGTGGAGAAAGAGCAACGTCCGGACGATCCTGATAATTCTATCAACAACCGTCGGAGTGCCAAAGAATCTTCTGCTTGATATCAAGGGATTGGACCTTAGCAAACACATGTATAGGGTCTCACAAACGACTTGGAAGAACTCGAACTGTCCGGAAGTTTATGTAAAATGCAGGGAGTACCAATGGCGTTCAGCTAAGTTTCGCTATTCTCGCAACTCTTTTGTTTCAGATGTTTTCAGGAGTTTTTGAGGTATGAGTTAAAGACGCAACTTTATATATATTTATGACTTTTTGACTAGGGTCTTTTTGTAACTTTTTGTTTTGTACTTTTGGCATTTTTGTCATTTTAGAGACACCGACGCGCTGATGAACTATTTGTTTTAATAATTTTTCCTTTTTTTGTGGTTATAATAAACGATTAAGTAGTGTAAATGTTACTTTAAAAAAATGGATCTAGAAAAATTGGCATTTGTAGCATTTATTTATGGATTAGCAGTTCAATTACCTAAGCAACATTTGTAGTGGGTTCGCGCTATACTACTGCAGAAGAACAAAGGAAATTTGTCTTTAATAAGTGATAAACTAGATGATTCTGAAAATATATGCGTTTAGTGACTGGATAAAGCCACATTTGAATCACCACAAGCGATAGCAATAAAAAGTATTAAAAAAAACCTAAAATATTCAAGAATACTTTTTTTATTTAAGCAATTTCAGCTTGCGATAGGTTTATTATTAACCTCAGGTATCTTGCAAAGCCTGCAATATTCATTTTAGATTGGTCATTCAACAAAGTGGTTTTTCAATAAGGACGGGTCGATGTTGGCAGCTTGTGGCGGCCATGTTGTTTCTGTGGCATCTGTCTAACCTGTTACAGATGCCAAATCACTATGCCAAGTTACGCGATTGAGCAGCACGTCCAAATGATAAAACTTTATTATCAAAATGAGTGTTTGTTAGTACCAAAATTGCGCGCGTTGCGGCAGACGCGGTGTCCCTTCAAAATCGACCCTTCAACGTTTGGTGGTCAAATTTGAGACGACTGATTCAGTAAACAATCACCTAACACCCGTACATCAAAGGAATGCCGTATCAGCCAAAAACATCGTCACGGTTCGTGAAAATGTGCAGGAGAACCCGAGGTAGTCAATTCCTCGCCGTGCACAATAACTCCGTCTTTCGCAGACTACAACTTAGTGAATTTTGCATCAGGACTTACACCGGTACAAGATCCAATAAACAATTGCCGTGTATATGAGACGATGCTATCCCGCACAAAGGTAATCAGGTGGTAATGCATCCACAAAAAGTTATTATTTGTAGCGGATTTTGGGTCGGCAGCGTCATTGATACGTACTTTTTTTTTAAACGACGTTGGTGAGGCCATCATCGTCAACGGTGAGCACTACAGATCTATACTATTTATATACTGATTTCTTTTGCCCCAAATTGAACAATATGGAGGTAGACGACATGTAGTTCCAGCAGGATGGCGCTACGTGCCACACAGCGGACCTCACGATGAATAATCTGCATGAACGATTAGAGGGTATGATTATCTCTCGCAGAGGTGAGGTAAATAGGCCACCAAGATCGTGCGATTTTACCGCCCTAGACCTCTTTTTGTGGAGTTTTCTGAAGTTTTAGGTCTATGCCAATAAGCCGTAATCGATCGATGTCCTTAAAGTGAACATACCCTATGCCATCGCTCAAATTGAGCCGAATCTATGCGGCAGATTCATTGAAAATTGGACCACTCGGATCCGTACCACCGTGAAAAGTCCCGGCGGATATTGGAACGATGTTATTTTCCATACATAATGGCATACATGGGCTTTTCAAATAAAAAAAAATTGTTAATATCTTACACACAGTTTGTTTTATTCCACTTCAACATCGATCCGCCCCGATAGAAAAATACTTTATATCAAATATAATCCCTGAAGGACCTGAAGTGACCATCTAGATTTACAGTACGTTAAAAGATGAATTACTTGTAACGTCTCGATATGGATTGCATTTGTTTTGCAAGCCACCTCGTTTTTTTAAAATCAATTTATTGTTAATTCAAACTTAAATATATAAACAATCCCAGAATAAGTAAATAATGGCTAACCCGAACACCAACATATGATACATTTTTGAAATCAGTTGAAACAAGGCTTCCATTCTAACAGAGAATATATATGCATTTAAAGAATTAAAATTGTTTTTGCTTTTAAACTTTATGATGGTTTTTTAAACAAATCTTAAAGATAATACTGTTTTTTTCCGCCTCTAGGTATAGTATCAATATTAAATATAAAACCTGAATATGTCAGTGGCTTTACAAAGTAATATCTCAAGTGTCTGTATATTATGACATTGTTATTTAAGTAAATTAATAAATAAACTAATATACGTTTCAAGTTTTGTTTTTATTATTTCAAGAAACAAAAAAAAATAATAAATTAATTTCCTTCTTTCTCGTCATTTTCTTATACTTCAAAAATGAAATTCATTATTACTCGTTTCAATTTTCTTAGTCCACTGTAAGGATTGGTTTTGTATAATTATTTTAGGGGTGAGCCTGTTTTCTTGACATCGGACTTCAATTCTAAATATTTTTTGTAGGGCTGTTTTTTTCACCGGTTTTGTGAAATTGCTGATGTTCACCTTCCTTGCTAAGACAGGAAGTACCATTTTAAGGAGAACAGTATTGTAGGGTTAATATCTTTGACTGGATCACTTTTACAAGTAATTTATGTCAAATATGATTTTTAACAATACCGGGTGTCAACGAATCTATTAGACAAGTCATAATTTCTAGAGTATTATGTGTATCAAAATGAGAATTGGTACAGGTAAATGGTATGTAAAGAGGAGAGTTTTCGCATATTTTCCACTTTCCGGTCACTTCCGGTTTCACCGGAAATGGCCCCGGTTTTGAATTCTTAAATAGAACACCCTGTATATTTTAACATCTTTAGATTTCTGAGATAATTCTAGATCAGAATGTGACATTTTAAAAACTTTTTACGTCTACTTCATTTTTTTAGAGCCACTTTTAAAATTGCATCTAGGTGGCCATGATCGGACGCAAACTAATCTAACGGCCTTAGGTGATGTCAAAAAAATACAATCGCAAAGTTTTAGTGACTAGTATGAAAGACAGGAATTGGATTAAAAATTTAACAAAATTAACAAAAAACTAACAAAATAAACTAATAACTTAGACGACCCACTTAAAATATTTGAAAGTACAGTAGCTGAATTTGTTAAAAAGTTTAGTGTAGTAAATGTTTAAAGTGCATTCCTTCTTTTTCACGACACATTTCAGCTCGTTCAATTGTTTCTCTCAACACGTTTTGTAGCATTTGGGGCGTTATACTTCTAAATGCCCGTAAAATTCTTTCTTCTAATATTTCAAGAGTAGCTGGGGCTGCTCCATAGTAAACCCTTTCTTTAACATATCCCCAGACAAAGAAATCGAGCACAGTAAGATCCGGTGAGCAGGCTGGCCACCGTACCGGACCATTGGTTGCAATAATTCGATTATTAAAATGCTCTATTAAATAATTAAGAACTTCTCTAGTATTGTGAGGCGGTGCTCCATCTTGTTGAAAGTAAATTCGCCGTAAAACTGCTAAAGGTATATCATTGAGATGATTTTCGATTTCATTTTGAAGAAAACCTGAGTATCTAACCCCTGTTAACTGACCTTGAAACAATATTGGCCCAATTATTCTATTTCCAACGATACCAGCCCAGACATTGACTCCAAATCTTTCTTGAAAATTGCCCTCTCTCATTTCATGTTGATTTTGTTGGGCCCAGTACCGAGTATTTTGCTTATTGAACATACCATTATTTGTAAATCGGGATTCGTCGGAAAATAGAATAAAATCGATAAAATTTGGGTTAACTCTATGATTTTGAAGCAGCCAATCACAAAACACTACCCGTCTATCGCCATCCTCAGTATACAAATGTTGATGTAACTGATATTTAAATGCTCGATATTCATGCTTTTTCAGTATTTTTCTTGCTGATTCATAACTTATCTGCAGTTCTTGACTAATTTTTCTTAACGAAAATGTTTTATCAACCTCAACCATAGCAAGTACGTTAATCTCAGTCTCTTCATTTATGGTAAACCTCTGTTCCGCCTTGATTTCATATTTGCCTAAAACGAGTCTCGACATACGGAAAATACTGATGGGCTGGATGTTGCCGATTCGGATATCTATGAGCATACAACTCGGCAGCATTCCTTGAATTTCTATGACACTCTCCAAATATTAATAACATATCCACTTTTTCACTTTGAGTATACATTATTTTAATGAAAATTTAAACTAAACTTAACGAAAATTAAGAAACTTTTACGTCTGTTCTTAGAGGGTATGTCACTGTCATTATCTACTTAAGTGAGTGCTTTGTTTTCCAAAGAAGACTTGATAAAAACAGTTGCAAATTATTATGCATCATGGCTGTCCATGGCGCACTTGTTACATTCTGATCTAGAATTGTCTCAGAAATCCAAAGATGTTAAAATATACAGGGTGTTCCATTTAAAAATTCAAAACCGGGGTCATTTCCGGTGAAACCGGAAGTGGCCGGAAAGTGGAAAATATGCGAAAACTCTCCCCTTCACATACCATTTACTTGTACCAATTCTCATTTGGATACACATAATACTCTAGAAATTATGACTTGTCTAATAGATTCGTTGACACCCGGTATACTGCGTTTTTCACTTTTTTTGTGGATTTTGGTCTCTTTTCAAGCTTCAAGGTGTGATTGAAGTTACGCTCCTCTTATGACTGCTCATGGATTAATATGATATGAACAGAGTTTCGACTGTCTCTTTGCTGAATGCCTAATCAACTACAGGTGATTAAAAACAAAAGGAACAGACTACAGATTACTAAGAGTGGCGGTTTGTTACTCTTATCGGCAAAATTGGAAGCGGATATTAACAAATTGGGATAATGTTGCGATTTTTTTAATTTAAATTGGACCAAAATAATATTTTTAATTAAAACTAACAACACCAGAATAGTAAAGTAAAATCTAGTGATTAAAAGATTTAAAATTAATATACTAAGCAGAGACCATTTTACCTTAAAACTTTATCCTATTTTACATCTACTTTTTTCCTACGTATTTGCCTCCTTTAAATAACAACGTACAAAAACGACAGCAAATATACCTCCTTCAAACTTTTGCGTAAATTTCGTTGCAACTCCTGTGCTATTTAGAATAAATTCGGCAACTTTATCTTGAGGAAAACAGCCGCCAACTTCAGCCATCACACTTGACGTATTAATACTCCCGCTCAGTCCCGTTTCTCTCCCGTTGCTTCTCCAGAATTAAATAAAACGCAAACTTTGAGAAATGAGTCGCACCCGTCCCGTTTATTTGATTGTCTGCAACTTTGACAAAAGTAAAAAAGAAAATTCTCTCTTCTAAATTTATTTTCTTTGGTGTTGATTTTTCAATTTACTTTATTTATTTAAAGTTTTGTAAAGATATAATGGATAGAAATACATTTTTATATCTCTATTTACATGCACTAAATTTGATACCACTTAAAATATTTATTTGTTACTAAGTAACCAGCAACAAAAAATTTTAACTGACTATATGACAAAATTAATAATAATGAAATGTGATTCTTAACATTAGTCGGTGAGTCTAGCAGGCGCGGATCCAAGGGGGGGCGGTGGGGGCGATCGCTTCCCCCAAGAGCTTTGAGTTTAGAATAATAGACCCGATTTTGCCTCTTATACTATAGTATATTCAAGAACTAGACAGAGTAACAAATCATTTTTTACCCTTTTTTTCTTCTTCGCAAACTACCTGTATTCTTTAGTTCGGTGTCTTTGGAAAAATCTGTTAGACACATATATTTTTCATAGGAATGGGTCAGAAATTTTATAATCAAAAATACTGGTCAATTCATAACGAATTGTTCAAATATGGAGGACAGCGACTAACACAGGAACTCACAAGCTTCATTCGAAAAATCCTGACACAATGCAAAGTACCAGATAGGTGGAGAACCAGCACAATGATGCTTATGTTTAAGATGGGTGTCAAACAAGAACCAGGGAACTACAGGGGTATTAATCTACTGGACACAACTCTGAAACTCGTTACAAAAGTAACCAAAATTAAAATTAATTCGGTTACAACACTGGAAGACGAACAGCAGGGATTTAGATCAGGAAGGTCTTGCGTGGATGCAGTATTTATTCTACGACAGATAGTCGAAAAATCTATAGAATACAATAAACCAACATTTTTATGCTTTATAGATCTAACAAAAGCATTCGATCGCATAAAGCTAGATGACGTAATCCACCTGTTATATAAGAGAAATATTCCTATCAATATAATTCAGACCATCGAAAACATATACGCAAACAATAAAGTTCAGATTCGCACTAACGGTAAATTATCAACTCCCATACCAGTCAACAGCGGTATTAGACAGGGAGACTCGCTTAGTCCTTTGTTGTTTAACATGATAATGGACGAAATAATAATGGAGGTGCGACTTGGTAGAGGATATAAAATGGGTGATACAGAAATAAAAATTCTCTGTTACGCTGATGACGCTATGATATGTGCCGAAAATAAAGACGAACTCCAGAGATTGTTAAATACCTTTAATCTTACGGGAAGAAAATATAATATTATTATCTCAGCCGAAAAAACTAAATGTATGACAACCTCAAAAGAACCCCTCCGATGCAAACTAGAACTAGACGGTCAAATAATACAACAAGAAATGAGTTTCAAATATCTAGGAATCGACATAACTAGTTATGGCAACATCATAGATGAAGTAAGAGGGCAGGTGGCCAAAGCAAATAAAGTGGCGGGTTGTCTCAACGACGTGATCTGGCGAAACAAACACTTGCAACAAGAAACAAAGGTTCGGATCTACAAAACCATAATTAGACCTATTATGACATACACCTCAGAAACACGGCCAGAGACGACAAAAACGAAACAACTATTGGAGACTACACAAATGAGAATACTTCGACGAATAACGGGAAAAACGCTACTAGACAGAGAAAGAAGCGATAACATCAGGCAATCATGCAACACAGACTGCATTAATGAGTGGGTCCTACAACATAAGACACAATGGAACAAACACATAAGCCGAATGACAGAGGATAGACTGGTAAGGATCGCACGAGATAAATCGCCTAGTGGTACACGCAGTAGAGGTCGACCACGGAAAAGGTGGAGCGATAATTTAAGTCCATAATGAGGAAGATCGAAGAAGGAACAGGTCAGGGAGCTATCATAGAAGGTAGAAGAAGAAGAAGAAGAAAAATACTGGTCTATAATAATGGCCTATGTGGATTGGATAACAATAGATATTTGGATGTGTGAAGGATTTTAATCCTTGTCTTAGGCGCCAGAAGGAGCCTTATTTTATCACTAAGTATTTATGGTATAGAATATTATTTCGGTAATAAACACAAAATAAAAAGTTTTTATATTATTTTATTTCTAATGATTTCTTAATAATTCACATACAATAGAAAATATAGATAATTTTGACATATTTAACACAAATCACAACTGTATTTTTATTATTTTTAATTTTAGCATAGAAACCGTTTTAGACACATCCAGACTAAAACGTAGCCTTTTTCTTTCAAAAAATTCTAAGTTATAATTTAAATACTTACAAAATACCCATTGTCAAAAATACAAGAAGTTAAACATATATAAAATAATAAATTCGTCCATATAATATTAAAATTTTTTTTTGGGCTATCGGTCATTTTGTTATAAATTAAAAACATTTTTAGGATATTTGACGTTTCAGTTTATTTATTTTTTAAACCATCTGTAGGATTACAATTGAACACTAAAAAGGGATTCAAATGTGAATAATTTTTATATGTTACAGAAAATTTAAGTAATAAATTGTGTTCACGCTAGTAAACTGACGTATCTAATTCGTAACCAAAGTCAGTGAAGCTATCTTTCCTCAAATTAATTATAATTGGTTCAACTATCTCACCGATCATGAGATCGAGTTTCCACATTTTCTTTTATTCTTTTATTATATGGATTTTTCCCAATTTTCTGCAGTAACTTTATTCAAAAAAATCTTTCAAATGTTCAGTTAAATTACTAATTTTGTAAATTGTGTTATTTCTAGCAATTCTACCTTTTACTTGAGGGAGATATTTTCTTCTCTAACGGACATTTTCTGGACGATCTTTAAGAACAGATTTCCTATCTGGTTTTTCCCAGCAAAAATTAAGTTCTCTGAGAGATTTCCAGAGCTCAGTTCTTTTAATTTCAGGTAAACCCCGATTTTTATTGATTTTAGTTAGAATTTTGTCGACGGTTGGGATTTGCTTCTCATAACTGTATCTCACTAATCTCAAATAATATATAAAAACAAGCACAAACAAGATAAATCACTAAGGACAAACTGTAAGGTGTACTTTGCTCACTGACAGAAATTAAATCTATCAAAAATTTTATTGTTGCAGTAAAGTTATAAAAACTTATAACATTTAAATATAATTGAATATAATTAGTAACAGTTTTATTACTCTCTCTAGTTCTTGAATAGAGTATAGGAATGTATATGCTTGCGATCGGCCCTCCCCTTCCCAAGAGCTTTGAGATCAGGAAAACAGAACCGATTCTGCCTTTTATATTAGGAATGTGTATGCTGCTAGCACACCCCCCCCCCCCGTTGATAACTTATTTTTCTTGCGATAGTCCTCCCCCAAGAGCTCTGAATTCAGGAAAATAGACCCGATTCTGCCTCTTATACTAGGAATGTGTATGTTTTCGCATTCTCTCCCCTGTCGGTAACTTGTTTCTTCTTGTGACGGCCCTCCCCCCTCTCCTAGAGCTTCAAATTCAGAAAAATGGACCCGACCCTGCCTTTTACACTACAAATGGAAATGTTGCTGGTGTTCTCCCCCCCCCCCCGTCGACAACTTGCTTTCGCTTTCGTGATATCACCGCCCCCCCCCCCAAAGAGATAGGCTGGATCCGCCCCTGGAGTCTAGTGGGGTTTTGTAATCGATAATGAATAAAATACATTATAGCATTGTAGTCATTATATTTATACACATTTTATTAATAGCACATCAGTTAGACAGTATCTTTAAGCTATTCGAAATGATATTAAACTATGGTATTTTCACCCCTAAGGATATCATCCCTTATTTCTTGTTAGGGTAAACCATATGTTTCTTCTTCTTGCGGTGCCTATTCGTTCCGAATGTTGGCGACTAGCATGGCTATTCTTACCTTGTTGGCAGCTGCGCGAAACAGTCCAGTCGTGCTCATGTTGAACCATTTTCTTAAGTTTCGGAGCCAAGAGATTCGTCTTCGTCCTGGCTCCCTCTTGCCGTACACCTTCCCTTGCAGAATTAATTGGAGGAGGTTATATCGCTGTTCATTTCTCATAATATGTCCTAAGTATTCCAATTTGCGTTTTTTAATTGTTTTGATCACTTCGCACTCCTTTCCCATTCTGCGCAGGACTTCATTATTTGTGACTCGGTCGACCCAGGAGATTCTTAAGATGCGCCTATAGCACCACATCTCGAACGCTTCAAGTTTTTTAATGGACGCTTCAGAGAGCGTCCAAGCCTCTGTTCCGTAGAGCAGAACTGGAAAAACATAGCACTGTAGTATGAAGACCTTGGTTTTCAGCGGCAGATCACGGCCTTTGAAGACGGTGCTCATTTTTGTAAACGCTGCTTTGGCTCCTGCTATACGTTGTTTTATCTCCAATGAGTGATCCCATTGACTGTTTACATTGGTGCCAAGGTATGTATAGCTTTCAACCCTTTCAATTGTTTGTTGGTTGATGGTCAGTTGTGTGTTTAGGATTGGGCGTTTGCTGATGACCATATATTTTGTCTTCTTTGTATTTAAATCTAACCCATAGTGCTTACTTACTTCAGTTATGCTTGTCATCAACATTTGCAATCCCTCCAGACTGTCCGCGAACACCACTGTGTCGTCCGCGTATCTGATGTTGTTCAGACGTTCACCGTTGATTAGTATTCCTTCATCACATTCTTCCAAGGCTAGTTTGAAGATATGCTCAGAATAAACATTAAATAGCATCGGGGACAGTATACATCCTTGCCGTACTCCGCGTTCTATTGAGATTGCTTCTGTCAACTGGTTGTTTACTCTTATGTTAGCAGTTTGGTTGTAGTAAATATTTTTAATTATTCTCAGATCTTTATCATCTATGCTGATCTCTTCAAGTATTGATATAAGCTCGTCGTGTTTTACCCTATCGAATGCCTTCTGGTAATCCACAAAGCATGCATATATATCGCAGTTGACATCTCTGCATCTTTGGAACAAGACCATATGTTTACGTACGTAGTTTAATTCTAAAAATTACGAAATTTAATGAAATTGTTTCGAAGTATCTTTTTCACAAATACCATAATTAAATCAAGTTGACATGTTCTGGGGTTTCAAAAAGTGGAAATTACTTGTTAGTTGAAGTGAGGTTATACCATGCTGTTAACCCCATAGATATCATTCCTTACTTTTTATGAGGTTTAATCTTGTTAGATAACATATATATATATATATATATATATATATATATATATATATATATATATATATATATATAGATACCTGAGGGACAACAGTAGCTATGTTTAAAAAGGATGACTTCTTTTCTTTATAAACAACAGTTGGGTTCTTCCCGTTAGAACGTTTGATAACATCCCTCTTGCTGATTCCGACATGCCAATATAATGAAAAATGGCCCTTAATACCTCATATTGCAGGGAATCAAGGGCTCTAGAATAATCAAATAGCTACTTGCTTCTGTAGGTAGCCACAAAAATGTCGTCATTAATATCCAACAGAGCCGTACTGCAACCATAAGCCTGCCTAAATCCTTTTTGATAAATTAGTATAACGTGTTTCTAGAGTGGATTTTTAATAACTTTTTCCAATATTTTTGAAAGCGCTTGTAAATTATTAGTTAGTCGCATGTGACTAAAATTTTCAGGATTTGAATTTTAGGAAGTGAAAACACACACGCCCCCTTCCACTTTTCGGGGCGCACCGAATGCAATATACAATAATTACTAATATGCTTAATATATGACAATAAAAAAGACAGAAAAAAAATTAATTGAAAAAATATTAACGTCATCCAGTTCTGTAGGGTCATTCTTAATATTTGAAATTATTAATACTTGTAATTCTGAAATAATTCTGAAACCCAAGCTTGATGATACTAGGCGACTATTTTAATTATATAGTACTTTATCATGATGTGGAGCCAGAGTTGGTATAGAATTGATTAGTGATTTGGTATAGATTTAGAAGTGAGAGTTGATTTGTTCTACATTTGATAAGTGATCAGGTAAACTGAAATATTTTTTTTTACTTTCATATTAACTAAATTTAGTTAGTATATATAGGTTTTAGAAAGAACAGATCCACTATTAACGCAATATTCATTGTCAAACAAATAACTGAAAAATCCCTAGAATTCAATAAACCTGCGTACATGTGCTTCGTCGATATGACCAAGGCTTTTGACAGAGTACGCTTAAAGGACGTCTTATAAATAATGAGAACAAAAGGTCTAAACCATAGGCTAATTAACCTAATAAAGGACATTAACATCCAGTGCAAAACAAAAATCAGAGTAGGACGTATAACAACGGAAGACTATATGTAAACACAAGAATTAGACAGGGCGATTCACTCATCCCCTTCATATTTAATCTAATAATGGATACAATAATAGAAAATCTTCTCAGAATAGCTAGATACAAAATGGGAAACACATTTTTCCATACCGTCTGCTATGCGGACGATGCTGTTCTTATTGCAGACTCTTAAGATAACTTCCAAAGACTACTGCACTCTTTTAACACTAAAGCGAAAGCATTAAATATGCTCATCAACATCGAGAAGACCAAATGCTTAGTAACATCCAAAGAACCAATACGGTGCAAGTTGGAAATCGACTCCAAAATTGTCGAACAGATAAATCACTTCAAATATCTGGAAGTAGAAATAACGAGCCATGGAAACCTTTTTAACGAGGTAAGAGAGCAAACAATGAAAGCGGATAGAATTTCTAGATGCCTGAAAGAAATTGTGTGCAAATACCTTAATACCGAAAGCAAAACTAATATAAAACGGCTCGAAGACCCATCATAACATACACGGCAGAAACAAGACCAGATACAGGCAGAACTTTACAAATGATAAGAACAGTCGAAATGAAAACATTAAGAAGTATACAAGGCAAAACTCCACACGACAAAATACGGAATGAAGATATCAGACAACAATGCGGGATACAGAAGATAGGCGAAGATTCTGGAACAAACATATAGGGAGAATGGAGGACGGTAAACTCGTTAAAAGCGCAAAAATGAATTACCCAGTAGAAAAAAGATCACATTGAAGACCACCAAAACGATGACGAGAATGCAGGAACTCATTTGCCGGGGAAGACGTGATGGCAGTAGTGAGTATTATTAGTCTATATGGCAATTTGATGTGAGATATTAATCAACTTTTGGATTAAGATGAAAATTGTTAAAATTGGTACAAAAGAATATTTGTAAATTGCTTCCAGAAATGTATTATACTTTGGGCGTTCGCTGGCAAGAGATCCATTAAAATCCTTGGTTTTAAATTTGTGTATATTTTTCTGGACAGCAGCTGGTACTCGATTATGAATATTACTGTCAGTAGTTTAAAAAAAATCAAAATATTTAACGTGAAAATTAATATTTTTTGTTTAAATTGGGTAAGTAATGGAGTATTATAAGAAAAACACTGCAGTTAAAAACGAAACATTGGGTACAAAAATATTTATTGAAGATATTCGATCTTTATACCTCAAAACATGTACACAAACATCAGTTGTTTATAAAATTTTCAGGCAATTCATCCGTAAACCAATCCTTGTAAATGATTCATGTACCATAAGGCGAGTCAAGGCGGCAAAAGTATAAGATTGAAAGGAATAACGACTTCTTTTATTGGAAAGCAACCACTTAAGAAACCAGTGCCGGATTTTTGCTGGTATTCCTTCACAAAACAAACTGTGGAAACTTGAGAAGTAAGAGAAAATTAATTGCAAAACACCCATAAATTCACGAATAAGTCTTAAAATTTAGACGTGATTTCTCTAGATTTATTTTACATTGGTATTGCGCACGTCACCAAATAAACATATATGTAATAAAAGGCAAGCGATTGTAAACGTAGGCTACCAAGCACGCTCTAACCATTAAACAAATTAATTTTAATATACACGCAGTGGCGTAGTTAGCCTTTCGGAGGAGAGGGGGGGGGTAAATATTTAGGAGGATGCTCTATGTTTTTTAGAACCAATGTTAATGCATAGAACTTACACCCCATGTCGGACACAGCCAAATCTATTGAAGAAGAAATAGAAAATTTCTATCGGACTCTCTAAAGCTCACAATAAAAACATGAACTAAATATCATCATGGGCGATTTTAACGCTAAAATAGGACAGGGTACAGTGGAGAACATTGTGGAAAGATACGATCTTGGCACGAGAAATGAAAGAGGAGAAAGGTTGATTCAGTTCTGCCAGGAACTGGTTGTGAAGAATACATTTTTCAAGCTACATCCCAGAAGGTTTTATACATGGAAAGTTCCCAAAGATATACCAGAGAGAATCAAGAGGAATCAAATTGATTTTATCAATGTACAAAAGAGGTTTCAAAATTCCATCACCTCAGCAAAAACAAATCCAGACGCAGATGTATTATCGGATCACAATCTATTAGACGTCAAAATCAACATGCGACTCAAAATAATTCATAAGAAAGTGATTCCCAAAAAGGACATAAATAACATCCAGGAAAAAGTCAAAGAAGAGCCTTATAAAAACTTCGCAAAAATATCCGAACGACATAGAAGAACAGTGAAATGAAATGAAGACAGCTATTACCACACCATCATATAAAAAGCTTAAATCAAAAAATGAAAAGAAGCAAGAATAGATGACAGACGACATACTACAAATCATGGAAGAACGAGAAAAACTTAAAGGTAAAAATGTTAATGAATACAATAAACTCTAGAAGAGTATAATAAGGAGAATAAAAGAACCAAAAGAGTCATGGCTGACTAAAAAACGTATAGAAATCGAAACTCTTCAATAAAAACATGACGACTTTCATATGCACAAAAAGATTTAAAAAATGCAGAACACTAGTGAACAACGCAACACAGGTATAATTGTAGACAACGAAGGCCGGATCTTAATCGGGATTGAAGAAAGACTAAGCAGATGAAAAGAATATGTGCAAGAACTGTTCGAAGACACAACAAGAACACCACCCGAAATAAACAATTCCTATAACCCAGAAATAACAAATGAAGAAGTTAAAATGACCATTAAATGACTTATAGATGGGAAATCGCCAAGACCTGATGATGTGCATGGGTAGATTTTGAAGTTATTAGAGGCCTCCCAAATCACAACTCTCACCAGGCTATTCAACAACATATATGAAACTGGACATTTACCGAAAGACTGGTTGCTATAAATATTCATCCCAATTCCTAAAAAAAAAAACAACGCCATGTAATGCGAGGGCCACAGATTAATTAGTTTAATGAGCCACACACTTAAGGTAGTCCTTAATATCATTCACTCTCGCATTTACACCAAATTAGAAGAACATCTTAATGAGGTGCCATTTGGATTCAGAGCAGGCCTTAGAACAAGGGAAGCACTTTTCAGGTTGCAAGTGTTAATACAGAGAGCGAGAGATGTCAACTGCGACGTATATGCATATTTCATTGATTTTGAGAAGGCGTTTGACATGGTACAGCACGGAAAACTATCAAGAATTGATAGTGAGGATATAAGATTAATCTTAAACCTGTATCTTCCGCAAAAAGCAATAGTGCGCCTCGACAACGAACTGTCGAATAGTTTTGTAGTCGGAAAGGGGTTCGACAGGGACGCATATTGTCACCGGCATTGTTTAATATATATTTAGAAAAGCCTTGGATGAATCAAACGACGGTATTGCTGATAGACAGTGCGGAGGGTCTCCAGAGAGTGATGGATAATGTTGTAGAAGTATGCAACGAATACAGACTAAAAATAAATTATCAAAAGACTAGAATAATAGTTATTAGCAAGAACATCAATATAAACGCCCAATTTACTGTAAACGATGCATCATTAGAGAGAGTGGAGAAAACATGCTATCTGGGTTGCAATATCAGTGATACATGGAATCATGGTTACGAAATAAGAACTCGTATTGAAAAAGCCACAAGTGCTTTTGCCAGCCAACTAATTGTATATTATATTCACTGTTGGTATAGTGTATAGATCTCTATAAGATTAAATATATAGATTGCAGAAAATGCTTGGAGATGGCTCTGCTTTTACTGGACTTTTTATATTATCTGATATAAGTTGTTTAAAGGATTCGCTTATTCAGTGCTTAGGGGCGCTTTCCTACTCTGTAGTGACGAGAACAAATGTTCGAGGCTGATATATAGACCGTAATAAATCGTCATGCAGAGGTTTACAAAAGTTTTGCCATTTCAGTACAATGATACTTAATTCAGAAGTACTTTGTAACCTCTCTCTAAATACCAATATAAGCATAAGAATTCTCAGATACTACGTCTTTAGTGTTCTCCTCTACGGAGTTGAAAGCTGGAGTCTTACTGAGGTTTCCGTCAAACGCTTAGAGGCATTCGAAATATGGTGCTACCGACTCATGTTACGGGTCTCATACACACACACCATACAACTAACATTATGATTCTCTAGAGGCTTAGAAAGGAAAATGAAATTATTACTACTGTAAAGAACAGAGAACTGGCTTACTTTGGCCACATTATTAGTAATGATATATACCGATTTATGCAATTGATATCACAAAGCAAAAATGAGAGCAAACGACGCCCTGAGTGCACGCGTACATCTTGGCTGGCCAATCTTAGAATATGGACTGGCTTAATATCATCTGACCTATGCCGAGCTGCAGTGAATACGATAAGATGGGCCAACGTGGTCGGCAACATCATAAGAAGATTAATGCATTATATATGAGTTCTTATATTATAAACTTTATTTTTAAACTTAAATTATTCATAGAATTATACTGGGCGATTTAAAAAGTTTCTAGACTACAAATGATATAAGACTAGTCAATGGTTGAAAATATTCTCACACTGTAATAACTTCCAGTTATTACTTGATATATCTAAATGCACAATATTTTATTATTAAGCTTTTTACTCCGCCTCTGCAAAATGAAACTGTCTTCCTTTTTATCAGCACATTATAGCCAAGAAGTAGCACTGATCTCTTAAGTCCTCATTCGATACCAGCGGATTACTTCCACACATTTTATTTTGCCAGATGTTGTTGTGGGATTTGATATGTTACTGATCCTTGTAATGCATTTTTAAATTAAAGCGACACAAATCTTTTTTCTTTTTGACTTATCTTACAGTGAAGTTAAAAAGGGGATTTTTTTTCGCATGCATATACGTGTGTATACATGTGTATAATGTGTGTTCTGTCATTACACGCCTGTAGAGTTTACGGAAAATTATTAAATCGAAGTTTTATGGAGAAATTTTCCTGGTTTTCAGAAATTATATTTCCTAAATTTAAGATGGCGGCTTTGACGTGACACCTGAAGGTCATCAGCCTCCTGATAGGTGCTCGCTGGATGCAATATGGTACCAACAACTGCTAAAAATTGTCTTTTATTATCTTTTTGCGAGTTTATAACTACTCAACAAAATGTCATAAATGTACCACCTATGAACAGTGTTGTCTTGACTTACATACACAGAACTAACAACAAGATTGCCAAATTGCTCCGAAAATCAAACATTCGGATAATTTTCAATACATATGAGAAAGTTGAGCAATGTTTGAGTCACCAAAGGAACGCAATACCGTTACAAACAGAAGGCGTTTATAAGATACCTTGCTCTTGGGGTAAAGTGTATGTGGGTAAAACAGGAAGGTCTATATCTACTCGGCTTAAGGAACCTAAGTATTAAAAAGAAATAAATTATACAATCTGCAGAAGCCGAACAGCAGAACTGCTCAGGCCACGCCTTAAATATAAAAGAAACTAAGGAGCATCAATGTCTGGTTTCTTTAAAAGTAAAATTAGAGAATCAATCCAAATTTGAAGATATCCAAATAACATTAGCACAGAAGCACTATTAAAGAAAAGTAAGGGAATAATAATAAACGGAAGAGCTGTAAACAACATAAGATTTGCAGACGACACTGCTGTCATAGCTAGCTCCGCTGAAGAACTCCAAGAACTAGTGAACAAAACAAATAACGTTTGCGAGCAACACGGATTAAAAATGAACACCAAAAAGACTAAATATATGGTAATAACTAAAAAACAAAACATGCAAACAAGCATAAAGTTGCGAGGTGTGAATTTAGAAAAAATGCAAAAATACAAATACTTGGGTACATGGATAACAGCAAATAATGAACAAACAACGGAAATAAGAACGAGAATAGAAATGGCAAGAAGTGCATTTAGAAAACTGGAAACCATAGTGTGCAGCAGAGACATCACTCTAGAACTAAGAATGATAATTTTAAGATGTTATGTATTTTCAGTGCTGCAGTATGGGTTGGAAGGCTGGACACTCAACCAAGAATATATAAATAAACTGCAAGCATTTGAAATGTGGTGTTACAGAAGGATGTTGAGAATATCTTGGACGGAGAGAAAAACAAACGTAGAAGTATTGCTAGCGATGGACAAAAACTATGAAATATTGAACAACATAAAAATAAAGAAACTGCAATATCTTGGACATATAATGAGAGGCCAGCGATACGAGTTGCTTAGATTGATCATGCAGGGTAAAATAGAAGGAAGAAGAAATGGTTGAGAAATTTGAGAGAGTGGTTCAATTGTAGCTCAGTAGAACTTTTCCGAGGAGCGGCAAATAAAGTGAGAATGGCAATGATGATATCCAACCTCCGATAGGAGATGGCACCTGAAGAAGAAGAAGAAATAACATTAACAGAGATATAGGTTATAGTCTACATCACACGTGGAAATCGATTGTACCGCTGGATCATGATTCACTGAGCACCAGTCGGGTATAAATACCGGACTGTTGCTCCTCGATGGCCATTCAGTGTTCTAATCTCGTGGAATAAAGATCTCTGGAAATGCATCGTGCAATCGTAGGCGAAACGTCGGATAATGATTCCAATTTGACACGATCTAAACCCAAGAACCATTATTTTCAATGACAACGAACATCGTTTGAGGAAATCCAGTGATAACGATGGAAGGCAGTGCGGCAAAATTTGACTTCTAACGATTTTTTGAAGTCAAGTTAATTCTTGATCACCATGTACAGGGTGAGTCAACGATTGGATGAAGTAGGTTTGTGCCTTTTCGGTGAAATTAACAAAGAAACTATATTTATTGTTTGATACAGTTTATTTTTACGCAGATTTTAAAAATTTTTAGGACTCTACAGGGTGAGCCAAAAAACTAGGACAGCATAAAGTTGTATTTTTTTAAATAGAACACCCTATATACGAATCGTATTTTCGATTTAGCTTATAATTTTAAATCTTTTTTATTAAGGGTTTACTATAACAAAACTTTATAGTTTCTGAGATAATTAAGTTTAAAGAAAAAAAGTCACATTTTCAAGCATCAATTCAATCCTAAATAACGTTTTCAATTTTGTGACAAATATATTCAAATTTGGAATTTAGCAAGGCCAAGGACAAGTTAACATAATTTTTACCTAATATTTGCAATAAAAGCTGTGTTTGTGAACACATCGGCTCAAATTTGAACAAGTTTAAATGAATAAATATCTTTTTTTTTTAAATGGTACACCCTGGATATTTTCATGTTATTTAATAGAGTAATAAAAACCCTAAAAGTTTTGTTCAATATATCCTATACCTATTTATAATAGTTTTTGAGATATTTCAGTTTTTCTTATTTTCCATACTTTTTTACAGAAATAGTCTTCATTATCATAGTAGCCATGGCAAAAACAATGTAAAAGAACATTTTTCTGTGTGTCAAATTTATAACCGCAATCGCTTCTTTTGGTTTTTATGTAGTGTAGTTTGGTTTTTTTTGCATTCATCTTATATTGTAAAATGAATTTTCCAAAGAATGAGTTAATAGATATGATTTATACAATAGGAGAGGCTAAAAAATTGCCTTCTTGCTCAAAGAATTTACAAAATGAAGTATCCTGATCGACGCCAGCCTAATACCCATACTTTTCAAAACTTAATGCAAAGATTTGATTCTTCTGGTACTGTTGATTATCCAAAACGTAAAGTGGTCAACAAACCACTAACTAATGAAGAAAAAGAACTACAAGTATTGTTAAATGTTCAGGAAAATCCTTATATTGGTAGCCGTCAGTTAGCAGCATTATGTGAAACATCACAATCCACCGCTAATCGTACTACCAAGAAATATAGGTATCATCCATATCACATGGAATTACACCAAGAATTGCATGGACAGGATTTTGAAAGTCGTGTAAACTTTTGTCGTACAATAAATGCGGAGATTCAATTAAATCCAAATTTATTATGCAAGGTAATGTTTAGTGATGAAGCTACTTTTAGAAGTAACGGTGCCGTAAATAGACGCAACATGCATTATTATGCCACAGAAAAACCATTTTGGATTAGAGAGGTGCAACATCAAAACCACTGGTCATTAAATGTTTGGTGTGGTATTCATCATAATCGAATTATTGGACCCCACTTTTTTAATGAACCACTAAATGGCCATAGTTACCTGAACTTTCTACAAGAAGAACTACCCCAACTGCTTCAAGGTCTCGATAGGGATGAGCTCGACAGTATGTGGTTCCAGCACGATGGTGCGCCTCCGCATTACCATCGTGAAGTTCGTGCGTTTTTGGACCAACGATATCCGCAAAAATGGATTGGACGTGGGGGTTTCATTGAGTAGCCACCAAGGTCTTGCGACATCACCCCATTAGATTTCTTCCTATGGGGTTATATTAAAAATAAGGTGTATGTTAATCTACCAACAACAGTGGAAGATATGCGAAATAGGATTAGGGATACCTGTAGAACAATAACGCCACTAATTTTGTCCAGGGTCCGAGAAAATCTGCAAAAAAGACTAAATTTGTGCACTGCACAAGAGGGTCGTTTATTCGAACACTTATTAAAAAGAAATAATTAATCTCAGTATTCAATAGGTAATTTTTTTGTTTCAATTTAGTATAAAAGCAAATATGTATTTGCCTTGTCGTTATTGTTGTGTTAATTTTTTCACATTATGTTTAATTAAACTATTGCCGTTGTAATATAACGAATAATGTATTTCATCATATTTAACCACATTCTGTTTGTTTCTGTAGTTTCTTTTTATTATTTTACATGGCTACTATGATAATGAAGACTATTTCTGTAAAAAAGTATGGAAAATAAGAAAAACTGAAATATCTCAAAAAATATTATAAATAGGTATAGGATATATTGAACAAAACTTTTAGGGTTTTTATTACTCTATTAAATAACATGAAAATATACAGGGTGTACCATGTAAAAAAAAAGATATTTATTCATTTAAACTTGTTCAAATTTGTGCCGATGTGTTCAACACCCTGTAGCTTCTATTGCAAATATTAGGTAAAAATTATGTTAACTTGTCCTTGGCCTTGCTAAATTCCAAATTTGAATATATTTGTCACAAAATTGAAAACGTTATTTAGGATTGAATTGATGCTTGAAAATGTGACTTTTTTTTCTTTAAACTTAATTATCTCAGAAACTATAAAGTTTTGTTATAGTAAACTCTAAATAAAAAATATTTAAAATTATAAGCTAAATTGAAAATACGATTCGTATATAGGGTGTTCAATTTAAAAAAATACAACTTTATGCTGTCCTAGTTTTTTGGCTTACCCTGTAGAGTCCTAAATATTTTTAAAATCTGCGTAAAAATAAACTGTATCAAACAATAAATATAGTTTCTTTGTAAATTTCACCGAAAAGGCACAAACCTACTTCATCCAATCGTTGACTCATCCTGTATTTATTTATTATGAAAATATCAACACAGTCTACCACAGTAGATTCCCTTCTAGAAGGAAACAAATCCCAATTACATAATAAAGGCACGTATTGTGTTTCGTCTAGACAAGCTCTAAACGAATAGTTTAGTTACCCAAATAATCAAGAAAAGAACCTTTTTTCATCGGTTCACAGTAGTGTTCACTCTTAAAAACTTTTTTAAAATTTTTAATAATTTACTCAGCTATTTACACCATCCATTAAGGAAATGCTAATGCTTGAGACCAACACAACACTTTAATCCCTCAAAACTTTAGACGTTCGCTCGTACAAAATTAATGAATAGGTAAGCTTTAATATTAGTCCTTTATGCTTAAATAATTTAATGAAACCATATCCAAGCAAGTATCTAAGTTTTGTTAGAGAGCGGAAATTTGCGGAGTTAAATAGTTGCGGAATTATATGCCATTTGAAATGCGTTAAGCCGTTGGAATTCCTTTATCTGTTCCAAAATTTGGAAAGCAACTCAGGATGTGCGGCCAGAGTTTGGAATTTATCTTGTTTATGCGATGTCATTACCCTGCCATAAAGATTCTGAAAGAGATAAGGTGTTGAAGTTATGCCTAACCAAAGTTATGCGGGGTGGAAGTTAGTGGTGAAACCGGTTTTGATTGTTTTACGTAAAGTTCAGAGAAGTTTTAAGCAAGCATTCATTTACATTAAGAGAATAATTTTTGTGGTTAAAAAATATCGAAAGTCAACCTATGGCATTCTTTGTTGTGGTTTTTTTACAATATCAAAGCAAATTGTTGTATGCAGGAAAAATTTTACTATTAAATGAAACAAAAAAGAATCCTCACTATCGCCTTTTAGCTTTGAATGTTGCAGGAAATCTAAAATTTGATTCATTGGTAGATAGATATAACAACTTCCATATTGTGGCATTACGAGGGCAAGATGAAAAGTCTTTGTTTTTCAGTTAAAAAAAAAATTATTTTTCTACATAATCTCCCTTGACTTCAACACACTTTGTCCAGCGTTTCTCCAACATCAGTATTCCTTCCCGGAAGTGAGAGTCTCGAAGGATGTTAAAATATTCATCTATGGCCCTCTCAACTCCTTCATTGGACGCGAAGCGCTTTCTAGAAACAAATTTCTTCAGTTATGGGAAGAGATGGAAGTCTGAGGGTGCCAAATCAGGAAAAAGGGAGGATGGTCGAACAAATCGTACCTCAAATCTCGCAGTTTTCCCATTGCCAACACTTATTTGTGAGCAGGTGCCTTGTCCTGGTGAAAGATGATTTTCTTTTTCTTCAAGTCAGATCTCTTCTCGCGAATTTTGACATCCAGCTGGTCACGAAAGTTAGAGAAATATTCTTTTGTAATTATTCTGCTTTTTTCAAGGTAATCAATTAACAGGATCCCTCTGATATCCCAAAACACACTGGCTATGACCTTTCCGGCAGATGCGATCGACTTTGCATTTTTTGGCGCTGAACTACAGACTTCCATCCACTGTTTCGACTACTGCTTGGTTTCTGGCGTATAATGGTGGACCCATGTATCATCGATGATGACAAATCGCCGCACAAAATCGGTCGTATCCCTTTGCGAATGTCGTTTGCGCATTTGCTTTTGATCCACATTCAGCTAATGCGGCACCCACCTTGTGCAGAGCTCTCTGATCTCTAATTCTTCGTGCAAGATATTTCGGACTCTTTCTTCTGATATGCCCACGGTCTCAGCTATCTCACACACCTTTACTCGCCTATCGTCCAACACGATATTGTGCACCTTTACAATAGTTTCCGGTGTGGGTACAGTTTTTGACCATCCTTCACGTGGGTCATCTTCGAGCGACGTGGAACCACGTTTAAATTCAGCTGCCCAGTTTGACATTGAAGAAGCAGAGTTCCCGTAAACTTTTGCCAACTTGGAATAAATTTCCTTGGGGGCAAATCTATCCAAAATGAAGAATTTTAGGACAGCACGATATTCAAGTTTATCTATTTTAACTAAACACACACAAGACGTGTAGTGCAAAGACTCGTTTTGCACAAATTATTTCAGCGAATAAGTTGAAGCTTGTCATGGGAACTAATGACATGTACGCGCAAGCAGGAAAGTAAACTTGCGCTGATTGGAATGCCATCTCTTATTCATGCCGAGGACTTTTCACCTTACCCTCGTATATCTATTGTAGTTTCAAGTATATTTAAGTTCACTTACTGACCAGATTCAGACACAGACAGACTTGTGTCGGGTTTAATCCACGTGAGCCTCTCCAAGTGGTGGAATAGGGGCACACCTCCAAGAAAGGAGGTAATGAGGAATTAAACCCTTTGGGGCGAACCAAAACTTACTAATGCAAGGAATCTTCTATAACCGATATTCCACTTTAGAGCCAAAATTCAGTAGAATTTGCGATTTGTTCCCCGATAAACCTCTGTGTACCAAATCTGGCATTAATATATTGATTTTTTGAAAATTTCGTCCACTATATTCTATCCGCCACTTTGAATTCTGCAAATTTCACTTCATATTCGACCTTAAAGACTCTTATAATATATGAAATTTGTTTAAACTGCTTAATTCTATGCATTTTTTGAAAATTGTAGTTTTTAAAGTTTTTTTAAGGTTAGAAAAAAAATGAGACTCGCTGTCTTAATTCTGATTAGACCAGGGCTTTAAATTTATTTTCGGCATATGTAG